>KZ308318.1:186523-263875 GCA_000376725.2 Ladona fulva
TATCTTAATTCGGAGCTGAAAGTTATTGCTCATGGTTTTATTTTACTTCATTTTATTTATATTTATGCGTTTATTTATAAATTGATTACGATCTTCATTGGTGTGGGATCGTATTATGGATGAATTATTAGACATGATTCTATAGTAATGGTAACCACCAATAGTGGTACCGTTTTTGAATAAAGGTTGATGCAGCGGAAGGCTAAGCAATGTTAAAGATATATCTGTATCGCAAAATGTTAGTTTTTTATTTCTTTCAATTACCTACTCTAAATTCCGTGAAGTTACCCAAATTAGTGTTACCATTAGCAACTTTCTTATGGTGAAAATATTTATCTCATTTGTCAAAGTTTGTGCTGCAAGACTGCTCGACGTTAGGATTAGGTAAGGTAAACACGGGAACTCTTATCGAGAATTTTCTTAGTTAATATTTCAGGGAGTGCATGCGTTAAGCATTCGGAGAGGCCTGAAGATATTCAAGTCATGCAGCCCCTCCTCTAATCCGTGACAAAATTCGGTTATCTTCCCTTGCGCAGCTCTTGAATCTTCTTGGTCATTGCGACAGCATGGGCAAGGACAGAGGGAGGTATTTCGATGGATAAATTTTCTTACGCAGCGCTTTTTGGAGAACGCACAAAAAATTTTCTTTGCCCCTTAATAAAGTATTTTAAATTTCACTGTATTATATTTAGATCTGACTGTATTCCAAAATTATGCATTCTTGAAAGAGGTTCCCGTGAGCAACTGGTGATATTTTTGGAATAGATTTGTATTATAACTCGGTTTCTTCTACATCAGTAGTTTTGGATCCTAAAAAGTTAGTGTTTCAATTGCAATTAATACAAATATATTTCAATACTCTTAGATTTTTAGCAATCCCTTTCATAGGTATAAAGTTTAATTCTGCTTAATGAGCATCTCTTGCATTATAATGGTATCGAGGTTCTAGTTATACCATAAAAATATGCGGTATTAAGTAGGATATTTTTTAACAACACCTTTTCATTATAATTCTTCAACTAACAGAGAGCTCACGTATTCAAATATAAGAAAAGTTTTCTTGCTTCTTTCCTTTTTTCATCTGCTAATATGGTTTTTAGATATCAAATTTTCTTTTGCGCTTGCATCATAATATGGGCAAGTAGAATCGCAATGCTAATAAGCGTTAGAATAACTGTGTTATTCGATTCCTCTGAATATTTACCGAAATAATTGAATACATTAGATTAGGAAATATGACTTTGTAAAGAGTCCATCAAATAAGGATGGAATTTCGGAAGTCAAATTAATTATTTCAATGAACCTGTTAGTGAATTAATCAACTGCCGATCGAGAAAGGATTGAGTAAATATGAAGTTTAGATTGCAATCCCTTATTCTGAAGTTCTGTCAAATTTCATTTTATGGTTATTTATTATGTTAATGTAACAATTTATAATCGTCTGACTTAATCATATTATTGATTAAACTATTTCGATAATAAGTAAATAGGTAGTTATTAACTTACTCTGAGGTCTACGAGGCAAATATAATTGCTAAACTGGGGTTATTGAATTTCCGATCTGTTTTCTCTTCCGTTCGTCTTATTTTTACCAACAAAACCGTACAGAAGCTGAATCTCAATTCAGAAATTTACAAAAATCTGATCAGACTCTCAGGGTCTTCCCTGAGAGTCTGATCAAGCTTTTTATCTTTTTAAACCATCTGTCAAATAGTGGAACGTGAAGAAGGTTTTAACAAAGCAGCACTGGGCACTCTGCATTATATTCAGTTTTGAAACCAAGATTTCTTTGAAGTTACTTACCTATTATTATATTCACCTAACTTCGAATCCCTGTGCTTCGAAAGACGATTTTCAAAAATATATTCCGAAAATGGAGATTGTGTGACTCTTGGTGTACCAAATTTCTCCATTGTTTTTACGTGCATTTTTCAATCATACTCTCATGGTCATTCTGAAGAATATATCACTCGTAGGATTACTTGGATATCAGTCGTCTTTTCATTCTATCTGAGGTAATCTTTAGCATTTCGGACATTCGATCCCAAAAGATGCTTATTATTTTCCCTTAGTATTCTTCTTCTAACGTTTGCATCCCTCAATTTCGGTGGCGTCGAGCGTTCATGTCTCCAGGTAAGGAGGGTTGGAAGCCGGCATCCGGGGCCGGAATTTCAAGTCGGAATGGTCCAACGGTAAATCCGTATTTTTTCCGGAATTCCTATCTGGAAGAGATTAAGGAGGAGACCCAGTTCCCGCCCTTTGACGAGGACCGGTTATCTGCTCTTTTTTTCTGATTATTCCATCTTCACCATTCGGACAGGATCTCGGCAGTGATTCTTTTGAGATGTTTTGTTTTTCATCGTCGCGAAAGGCCAGAGGAAAAAAGCACGTTTCCAAAGTATTAGGATTTCAAGTAGTGCGCAGCTTTTTAAAAAATTCTTCGGAAAACGGTGAAATTGTTTCGCTTCTGCTCCAAATTTCTTGTGGAAAGGAGGACAATGGAAACGGAGATTTTTTTTGGTACTTTCGTCATTTTTGCTCGTGACAGAGGCAGTTTCTTTTTTGGGTGTGCAGGATGGTGGCGACGGACCTTTTATGTTTCCGTCTGTCCGACTTACAAAAGAAGGAAACCATCTACAGATGATTCATCTCCGTCTTTTTACCATTGGCAAGTTCTTTGATGCTCTGATCACGGATAATCTCTTTAAATTTCGGGGACTTTAAACTAATTCGACGCTCATGAGCTCAGGTTTTGTAAAATATATAAATTCATAACTCAAGTTTTACCTTCAAGCATTGTCACAATGCAAGCGTGTAAACAGTTCAGGTCTTAAACGACAGTCCAAGTCGTGTCAAATCACCAATTATCAACCATGGCGCGTTATTTCCAGTGCGTGATTAAACAATTGATTCCGCCCGAACTTTACTCAGATAATTGAATGATCTCGATTACGTGGTAAGAATTAATTTTCTTCAACTCCATTTCTTGTTGCATGAGATCGATATTCCGTTATCAGTATAACAATTAAATGATGACTGGGAGGAAATTAATTTTGCTCCCAGCTTTGCGAGACAGAGGGGCTTACATGAATATTAATTGATTAGCTAGAGGTGGTTATGTAGGAGGTTTACTTACATTTTATTATGGATTTTGATGCAATTTTGGGGAATAATATAAACATAATGATAGTTGCATTTTAGATTTAAATGCATTCTGAGTCTTCGGATAGCTATGTGGGCAACGCGTTCGACTTCGGTGAAAGCGGTCCCTGTTTCGATTCCTGGTGTGGGCTCACATGCGAAATGATCTTAGCTGTCGAAGCACTTTTAACAATACGACTACTTAAATGCTTTCTTTAATCCTTCCATTCCGATGTTAAAGAAATGACCTTTTACAATTGAGTTTGTCTAGATTAATCATTGAATTTTTCTGGATTGTCGCAACTTTTATAAAAAAATATCTTCCCAATTTTTTTCCATTAAGTTCCTTTGTCTTTCTTAGAATTAGTTTTAAACGAAATCTCGACGACCGGGACACGTTTTTCAATAAAGCAGCCAACGAACGAAAAATCGCGTGCTCTGACTGCATAGCAATTTTCCAGACAGAGACATTACTAAAAAAGATAAGGGGCAGATAATCTTGTATCTCAACGTCGTATTTACCCCGCAAACGAGCGGTTGTTACAGAAAAATTCTCAAAGTTTTCGGCGTGTTGTGTTTTATAATGGCCCTCGAACGATTAACCAACAGCAAGAGCAAAGGAAAGAACTATGAAAAGGGCACGAAAAACTTGGAGCAGTCTGCTCGGATATTTCGTCTGGCCTCACGCCAAAGTCGAGACTGTTTCGTATTGTTTCAGGACGCTCACACAACTTGGGAGCGAAGGATGTCTTTTGCCCTGTCCATTTGCTTATGAAATGCGCGAGTCATCGAGGGACGCTGACAGCGTTCAATTCGAGCCCTAATTACTATTGCAGTGGGCAAACTTAACCTCATCCGTTCGTACGCCAAGGGAATGAAAACATTTTTTATTCCTTCTTTTCTCTCTGGCGGTCTTCCTCCGGCAGCTTCCAAGAATCTCAAAGCGCTGCTTGGTTTTCCTCCGCTTTTGTTCCTCCATTTTGAAGAGGAAATTTGCTGGAAAGGAACTCTCGGTCACAACGCGAAGGGTAGCAAATATATGTCGAGGCAGACGTTAAGGAAAGTCTTGAGTAAAGAGGAGAGAATTTTTGTGGAGGCTGATTTGGGCGAGGAACAACACGCTCCATGACGCGAATATTTAAACTTGAATATCTTAACGTCTCTCGTCTGTCTGCATTTAACTCGCCTGATTATCTTCGGGTCTTTGAGGAAGCCTTGTTGCTGGTTGATATTTTCGTAGACTTAATTATTCGCCTGGGTTAAAAATTCGCTTTCATAGAGATGAAACGGTTGCCGGGAAAGCATCCGTTGATAGTTTATCATTTCGCTTAAAAGTTTTTTGTTAAGTTTTGGTCAATGTTTGAAACGGTTTATCATCATCCCTTAGAAGAAGAATGCATGAAAAGTTGACTACAATCAACGACATTTGGGAAGCGTAAATGTATAGTTCACCAGACAGCTCTGCTTAGCTGCCAATCTTGTTTCACAACCAGATTTATAAACACGTAATTCCGCCTTTGAATGGAGTCTCGTATCAACAGTCATTAACTTTTGGTTTCCTTTCTTTTGCCAGCTCCGTTCAATATTAACGTAAAAGGGTGCAACTGACCTTTCATTGGCATTATAACGATTAAAATGCCATTGTTGAAGAAATGGTGTTTGTAACTAACTTCATGAATTGAACACCTGCTAAATGTAATCAGTTTTTATTGATCTCCTTGCCTTACACTGTTTCGACCAAGCTATAGGGTCTATAGTGTCGCCTTTTTGATGCTTTCATGATTAGGTTTACTTTATTTCTAGGATGTGCCAGACATTAAGATATCGCGTAGCGATATCCGCCATTTGTTAGGAATTATATGGACTGCATTAAAAAACGAAGGTTATATTTATTTTTGAGATCGTTTTAACGCTATCACACGCTAGCTTATGTTTAAATAACTGGATTGGAGCAGACCAAGTGCACAGGGGCTGCTTTGCAGTAGCTTCTTTGCTAAAGCGTATCACGCTTCTGCTTCCGTCCCGGAGCATACAACTGGGCTCCTTTGCTTATGACTTCACGTATCTCACCTTCACATAATCGGAAATCTAATTCACGGACAATATTTTCCGAACTTCTATTCCGGCCGCCAACATCCGTAAAACGACGTCCAAGTTGGGCAAATTAGTCTGCAAATCCCCCATTTCCTCGGCTGAGAGCTTCTCGCTGTTGGGGGTAAGAGAGAGAGAGAGAGAGAGAAAGGAAGCTTCCTCCACCCTCCCCAGCATCCTCCCAGCCTCCTCCCTGGTGAGAGGAGGTGAGGACATGGTCGGGCCAGCGTCTCCGACGGATCGGAACGGCAACTCATCTGAGAAGGAGAGCGCGTTCAGTAGGGGCGGGAGTAGTGGATAGCGAAGAAGGGGCGGGCTCCATGGTGGAGGAGTCTGTGGGGGAGGGAAAGGGTTACGTAGGGATCTAAGGGGGCGAGGTTGCCAGTTGTAAGGAGGCAGGTGTCAACCGCTCTGCGGTGAAATCGCCTTCGTTCGAGAGGTCAAGGCACGGAGGAGTGTTGCATTGCTTCACCGGAGGGGATACGAAGCGCCCTTAAAAAAGGGGATGCTCCCTTTACACATCCGCGCGTGTGTCCATAAAACTCCCCGGGCGTCCAGTGGGGAATTTAAGAGTTATAAAAGGAGGGAAAATTCGGGCGTTGAAGTCTCCGGGTATTTTTGCCGCTCACAACGGCGGAGTTGGCTCTCCGGCGACGCGCTCTTCCAGAGCTCGCTCGCCTTTTAGATGCTCGACCTTTTCTCTCCCTCTAGAGGGTGAGGAAAAATAAAAGATAGGATAATCTCGCGCTTGTGTTTCTCCAGTTAATTGCCGCGAAAGAAAGGTCTCTATTTAAGGGCTCGTTCCGATGAAAAGGGGTTTTTTACACTCTAGCACGAGAAGTCGCCTTGAATCAAATTTAAAATTATGACTTTGATTCTGTGCTGTCGCGCCTTGGATGGAGGGGTTTTAAAGATGGAGGTTAAGATTACCTCTTTGGCGTCGAGTGGAGTTTTGATTTGGGTGCGAAACTAACTCCGGCTGTGATGAAGGGTGACCGAGTGCCAAGGCTGTGTATTACATACTCCTCTCATACATATCCGTTTCTCGAGCCGGCGCTTTTTTGATGCACTGTTTTGGATATGACCTCGGCGATATCTTTCGTAGTTTAGAAAATTTTAATTCAATTTTCGCCGGTGTTCCTTAATGACTTTGCGATTAGAACATAGAAGTCGACTAGATGAGGTTGCTATTTTTACATTTTTTTTCTATTTCTATCTTTAGGCTAATCCGTCTGTCTTGCAGATGATAAATAACGGTTGAACAAAAAATTACCGGATGTTTTCGACTGAAAAAAATTTTGGAATGGAAAAATCGAATTTAGAAATGATGCATGACGAAATGCACGAAATTATTGGGGAAGGATGGTACATTTTTGAAACTGTTTTAGTATGATATATCCTTATATCTCATCAAACTATAGATTATCACTACTACTAACTCAGTACTACTCTTAGTGTTGCTTATGGCGACTGCTATCCTAGAAAAAGTTTGAGAGTTCATGTTCAGGATAGAGTTCGCAGGAAATCACTGAAATTGAGATGTCATTTGAACAGTTCTTTTGTTTCTTATTAGCAGAGCTACGCTCGTTTTGATAAAAAAATCATTTTTGATCTTTCGTTATCTTAGGTTTTTCAGTATTTTCAGTTGATATTTATATTTAATTTTACCTTATATAGAAAAAAAGACAGCAAGAATACCGTAAGCAATTACTTTTTCTCTCGTTAAAGCCCATTCTAAGCTTATCCGATTTATAAGCGTAACAGTAACCTCATCTTTCAGCAGAATCAAAATAATTCTGACCATTTTGCTAATTCAATTGTTCTGAAAACTCTCTTGCTTCATTTTGCTGTCATTAAAAACGATTGTTTTAAAATTCTTAAACTACAAGCTATTATAAGTTAAAATGAAATGTAGAGATACTAAGCTCAGTTCTCGCTACAGTTACCTAGTACTTACTACAGGAAAACGGGTAAGGGTGACTTTGCGCAAGATGGTGCGCACCCAGGAAAAATCCCAAGCTCAACGGACAGAGCACCCGACCGGCAGTTGGGAGACCCGGGTTCGATTCCCGGTCCCGTCAGACTTTTTCTAAGTCCATTCTTCCTTGGGATAGTACTTACTAGTTTAATTTCTACCTGAAATCTACTATTTTTTTCTGAAAATCCAAATAAATGCCAGTCTTCTAGAACTCACCCCTTCTCCTGCCCTTTAGGGATCTTGTCATGTGAATGACCGAATGTGGGCTGAATTTCAGGAATACCTACTTTCCTGCCTCTCATATGCGAGTACGTAATGCGTGAAAAAAATTGTTGTCGCAGAGGAAATTCATTTTCGGAACGTTGCATCAACCAGGAAGAAGTAATTATTCCAAGGCGGAACTAATTGCATATTTATCTGAATTTACAAATGAATTAACAAAAGAGAAAGAAGGTGGAAAAATAGTTAATAAATCCGCCTCGCAGCATATATGCGAAAATATTAACGTGTTTAGATTTTTATTAGATTTCGGGAAGAAGGTATCCTTCCCCTGGATTTGTTCCCCTGGCAACGTTGTGTTTACTCCATGGCTCTGAATTACCCCTTAGAAATCTTAATTATGCTCCATCCCTCGCACATCCTCATTCTGTTGTTAGGCACGGATTTTCTTCAAAAACAGATTTATAGATTTTAAGCGGAAGTTCGTGATGCATGAATGATGTCAGAGAACTACCCTGTAATAGAACTTAGATGATCAATAAACAGAATTATAAAGACTGCCTAAATATGAAGCCTGCATTCATGATTATCGTTTAACCATTCCAGTTCTCATCCATAAATATCTCCTGGCAATCCTTATTTAGCAAGATTGGTTCATTAAAAGATACAAGTACTTATAATGTTTCGACTCCTTCATAATTCAAGTTCTGGGGTCCGTTGCTTTTTTCAAAACTCGAACCGGCGATGACCTTTGACTATAATTGTTGAGAGGTTTTCAAGGTGGTTTAGGGGGCGGTGAAACTCATAAAATTTTATGTGAGGCTTCCTCAACCCCTCCTCCGATTCCCGAAGAAGCAGGATGTTTTCCACTCGGAAATATTTTCCGAATTCCTTCTTTTGATATGTAGTCTTGGAAGGCGATTATTTTCCACTAGTCCAAAGTTTCCACCTCGGCTCTGCTCTACGAGTTTAAACTATGTCAAACGTGGAGAAAAATGTTATATACTCTGTGCTGGCTACTCTGAAAAAAATTTCCACAACGAGTAATTATAAGCTGAAGATCTAGTCCTCCGTACTCACCTTTTGAATATTGGAATAGAATACTTTCATGAAGCGACAAAGTAATCAATTTCCGGCATTCATCTTAACGTGCACTAATTTCACTTAACGTGCTTCTTTTTCCAATATATTTTATTGCGGGAATGGGGAAATTGATTGTATCAACCTGTAAACTGTCAATTTGATTTTTGTTCGTTATCTTTAAAAATTAAAAGTGAAACTTTTTAAGGTCGATAAATTACCTAATACTCCAGTTACAAGTATATGACGAAAACAGATCCCCTTGGTGTTTTCTTAGATAAAACTTTACAAAAGTTGTATCACTGTTACTTACTAAATGATCATGTAAATTACTTACCTTTTGGTTTCATTAGATATTGTGGGAAAATCTATGGTAATATGAAAGCAACATAATTTATCTTCTTTATTCAATCATCTTGATTATTGAGCTTTAATGATCGTAGATAAACTAGGTGATTTTTCGTAGATATTTTGCGGATTATTTGATCGGATATTAATATATATTATGAAATCATCATCGACGAAAGAAAAAAATTAACTTGGTAAAATTTTCAGACATTTACGATTGGTTTCTGATGGTTCACTTGAAGATTACGCTATAACGCAGAACGAGCCTTATTCTTTTAAACAAAACTGTGGAAATTTTATAGTGTGAAATTTTGGATCATATTTTTTGCATAAAAATGGTGAAGATTTCCACATTCGAAATCTTCTTTATATAAAATGATAGACTACCTGTGGAACTACATTTAGAGATTCTGAGAAGCTTAGCGGTTCCAATTTAATGAAACGTTATTTGATTTTACGTGCAATAACAACTGAAACCATCTGCTCTCATACTTGAATTCTCGAATAATTTGCATGTGAGATAAAAAGAAAAATAACCCTTCCAATTTTTCTTCCTCTTCCATAATGTTTAAATTGATAGAGTTTAACTACTAATACGAGAAGAATCGTAAACGAATGAGAAGAGAGCTTCATCCTACTCCATACTATTAATTTTTTTTCGTAATAACATTCTACATGTCTAATACATTCTATTAATCAACATATCTTCATAAAATTCCCCCCGAAGTTGATTATTATTCGTCTTAGAAAAGCATTTTTTTTAATTACTTAAAACCCGAACTCTAATATCGAACCGATCAGAACTGTAATATCTTCGATAATGATGATCAAACTAGTATGTTCATTAAGCTTCACTTAAAAGAATGGTCCTTTTTAAAAAGAGAGCAGTCTTTCTCCGATGCGCGTGCCATTGGAACCTACATTTAAAGACGTGGCATAAACTAGGACAAAGAAGCTAAACGTCAGTTGCTGGTAGCGTGGTCAAGTTAATGCCAGGATATATTAACGATCATAAACGTCTCGTGCCGGATAGCAATAACTCTTGACCCTCTCTTCCTTTCTTCCATACATGTTCCTTCTTCCATTTCCACATCAATAGCACCCTTCGTCGGCATGTTGAATCAACCTCTCCTCTCCTACCTCACAAAGGCCTATAAGCTTTTTTCAAGAGCGACAACACGCTTCCATACCAAAAGGGTGTTGCGACGCATGATTTATGCCTCTTCCGTTACGGATGCTCATTCGGACCAGTTATTCTCTATCCAATTCCAGCTTCTTTTTTGGCCTCGCCGCCACCACCGAAGTCCGTAGGATTCAGTGGACGCGTGCACCGAGAAGTAACATTTCGGGGACATTTGATTGATGTTTCATTTACGTGCGGAGGTACAGACAATGGGTAGAGGAAAAAAGCACGGAGGAGAATGGTGGGAGGATGGAAGTCTTTTATTTTCCTTCACCTCCTTTTTCGAGAAGAAAAAATTTATGCATCCGCCCCCATTCTTCCATGCCCTCACATCTTCGTAGTTGTGAAGCTGAGAGCTCTTTCCGCTATCCAGTTTCCCTCTTTTTGGTGCCTCGAGGGCTCTGCAATGTTTACTTAACTATTTAAACACGAGGCAAAGCATCGCGATGTCGCGGAAAGTGGATTTTGCTGGTGAACGGAGAAAGAAAAGTAGGTATCATTACCGTGCATCTAGGTATGGAGTGAAAATCACCTTTTTCCCCTTGATTCCGTTATGCATGTACAGAATTTTCCTCTAACGCTGGATTGAGTATCAATTTCTGTAGCATAAATAAGCGAATTTAGTTCACCAATTTCTTGCTCCTCGAAGACAAGTTGATTGTAAATAAGTTTAAAGATGGAAGTTGCAACCCCGGATGATTTCACCTCATAACCGGTATAGAAAGGACGTAGTTGGACATCGATCATTTTTAACAGTACTCAGTCTGAATGATATCTATAATTACATTAAATGTAGAATGAATAACTTTTCGCCGGAACACCAAAGGATTCGCCAGGGACAGACTCCCTCACAGATAGACTATCGCTTGCAACTAAAGACTGAGATGAGAGGTGGTATATCCTCCAGAACAGTGCGGCGTATCCATATTAATATACATTTGTGTTCGGGTAAAAATATATTTTCCATGTTACTGTGGTATTCCATATTATAAGCAGGTTCTTTCAGAGTTGTAAACTAAATACATTTTTGAAGCACCACCTTTATTATAGAGTAAGTTATCTAAATATTGCTTAACACTTCCTCTCTTTGGTCATTTTCATGTTTAATTTTCAAAATATTCGACTCTCATAGACGTGCATTTCTCATTCCTTGCAGAGTAATGCAATCAATCGTGGTCTAAAATACCCTTATATAGTCTATGAATAATGCCAGGGCTGAATTCAATTATAGGCTACCGTAAATAATGAAACTGATGGCACCTTGATTATTTTACGTGCTATTAATGCCTCCATTTAACAATCCGAAAACGATCATGAAGTTAAATATGGTAGTGTAACTGATCACTGATTCAAAAGCCGTTCTTTTGTGGTAAAATATTCTTACATTTTTTATTTACATACATTCGCTAAAAGTTATTGACCATCCTCGACGTCCTTTTTAAAGGGGAATGATTCAATTCTAAAATACTTTATTAACCAATTTAAATGTTTCTTGTTTCTGATCGAAAATACCTTTAGGGAATAGAAATTCTTATGCCCCTAGAAAAGTATCACCTGTATAAAACTCTGAGGAATGTAATATTTCCCATGATCGTAATGTTGTAAAACCTGGAATCCTCTCTCTGTTTTGGAATTTATTTTGGCAAAAATGAGATCATATTCCGATTTAAATGACTACGTCCATCGAAATTTCTGTGTAGATTTTATTAATACGCCTTAATTCTTTATTTTAAGAAATAGGTCGAAACAGTTGAATAATCTGAAACTCTTAGGTAAGACTGTTGTGATGCATTGAAATCCTAAATTGGCACATACGGTACTTTGACTCTCTTGGAATATTTTATGCTTTATCTTAGGCAATGGCTAACGTACAACCCAGCCAAGGAGAAGCGATTGTATTGAGTTAAATATTCAAAAACTAACTTCCTTCATTTTAATCACGGGATTAAATGCCGAATAATGAGTTAAGTTATAACATGCGCACATTGGCAGGGCCTTGCATAGCAGTTTGCACCAATTACATGTAAATTAGTTCATGAAAGCTCAGGCGTAAATGAATGCTTTTTTATGCAAATTATCGGTATCTGCAAAGCATACACCTTTTATTTAAAGTTTTAAAACTCCCTTTTCTATATTGAAAACTTAATTGATTATACTCCTATTATGAATAATTAATTGGAAGACTTAATCCGTTGGAATACTAGGGTTCCGGCACGGAACATTTTATGAATATTCAACCTCAATGAATCCGGAGAAGAAGGATATTGAAATTCATTAGAGAATGATATTGCCTAACTTTCGTTGAGAGAACCTAATAGATGAATTAACAAAATGATCGAATTGGCTTTCGGTGGAGTAATTTCTAGACCGATCAGCATATAGGGAGATATTTCGCGAAGACAAAGTCATACAAACTAAAAATGATACCGTAGCTACATGGGCAGTCACTTGATAGAAAAGTTTCCTTTCATGCAGATGAGCACAGTTTAGGATAATTGTTTTATGAATATTAATCGTACAAAGATAGAACTTCCATATCGGGACCACTCTAATATGCGTAATGCATGAACTTTAAATGCACCGAATATATTACACAAACCTGCTAGAATGCTTTGGTAAAATTTAACATTTAGGTGTGTTTGCATTCTCCTGTAATTACCGCATACTTTTATGAATAATGTAATCTGTGAGTATATCATCATTGTCAATCGCTAGAGATTCAATCATTTTATAATTATAATTCAAGTTAAACCCTTTGTATTTTATTCGTGGGTGATTTTTTATTTGAAACGTTCTGTTGCTTTGCTCTGGTCTTCTGTAAATACAGTAAAAGCGGGTTAAAACGTTACTGTATCCCACTAATTATGCGCTTCGCTGTAGGTCTCTTTCACACGAAAAAATGTTCAAAGTTGTTGAGTTAAATATTTAAAAAATGTTAAGACGCTCTGGAAACCGCCAATTCGATGGACGTTCTCTGTAAATAGATGCGCCGTAACCCTCTTTAGCCGATCGTCTTCCTCTTTTCAAAGAAGTAAAATTTGTTTACATCATCTGTATTAATTAATTTATAGCTTTAAGTACACAAATTTTGTTAATTTATAAAGGAGAGAAATAAAATTTGTAATATTTATAGAAAAACTAGTACTTTAAGAAAGGCTATAAACTTTCGTTTCGAAGTGTAAAGCTCTTCCTTAAAAATAATGAGCCAATAAACACTTCCATATATTTTTTAACATACGGACACGAAATGTCATATCTCGCTTAAAACGCTCTTCCCGCTCGTAACACCGTTTTCAACCTCGAAAAGCGTCTTAAGCGGGTTTTCCTGAACTTGCTAAATACTTTTTACGGTGAAATTCCCACTTCCGATGTAATTTTCCGTTCGACGCCAGATTGCCCTCTCGACCTCTCGATGTCTTCTGTGCAATTTTTGCATCCGATGAATCAACCTCTCCACGTGAAATCCGCGATTCCATCACGACTTCGTGACGACTGTCGTCGTATCCCACTGGGGTTAATGTGTTCTGCGGGATTTCGGTCATGCGAACCTCCGAAGGCATCTCCGAGAGCCGTGCCATCTGCTCCGCAATAAACATCCCTCTTTTATTCTTTTATAAATGAGGTCAACGGGTTAATCTGCGCACAACGGTAAGGGTGCGCTCTGTAATGAAGTCAGCTTCAGTCATTTAATGCGATTATTTTCCGTGAAAATTTTCCCGTTACACATAACTGTGGATAATGCATATGCAACATTAATAATACAATTAATTTCAGTTAATTAATAATATTTCACACGATTATAAGGGGGGTTAATTGACTTATCAGTATGATTACGGTTGTGCTACGTAAATGTGTAACGTAGAATTATTCAGGTAAAATATATCTCACGGCAGATTCTCTCAATTATTTGGTTTTAGAATTGTATTGTATTATTTTTTCGTGTCTAAATCGTAAACCTTTCGCTTTCATTATAAATAAGCGAAATGAAACTGAAGTGAATCTAATGGACAGCCATTGAAATGGGTATTTGTATGAGCAACAGAAAGCGGTATATAGGTATTTACACATCAGTACTCTTTGTTGCCGACCTCGGTGGTGGAATAGTTAGTACGCTAGCTTACGTCAAAATTATTAAAGCGGATATAATTGGGATTTCCTGTTTAATAACTGTCCTGTTATATAACATTAATAATGTTTAATTTAGTACAAGCCAATATATATATAATTTATACAAGATGTACTAATTTACACAAGTGTTTATGCAATACTGATCCAACGAGTCATTTTTATTCAAAGGAACTTCGAAATTCAGATTATCAGTAGTACCACATTTACTTTCCAATTAATTAGACTCTTTCTATCGCTTATGTTGAATAAAGCAGGCACAAGTTAGGTAGTCTTTGAAGGAAATCCGAATTTATGAAAATGCTACCGAGTGAGTACTCTTCTTCCTCTGATATTTCAAACGTAAGTAAGTTTAATTTGAGCTTCTTTGTCTGTATCCAACGAGGTATCTGTTTATGTTTTATGTTCTCATGGCACAAAACATTTAAATTAAATTAGAATAGCACGTTTCTTTTGTCTTAGGAAAGAGATCAGTGTAGGACTCAAATTTAGGAATTTAAATAACTTAGAGCATCTCTCATTTTCTCGCCTACGAGACGAAGCAAAGCTCCGTTGAAATGAGTTCCATTAATTCGAAAGACACGAATAGAAAAACATGGCCTCCAATCGCCGAGTCGGCAAACATGGGAGTCAGAGGAAACATCCTAGTCATTTCTTGACGCGTTGATTTAGAATGGTGCTCGTGGAATGAGGATTTCTGTTATGGGAATGGAAACGGACAAATTCTTCTCAGTCACATTAATCTGACCAGCGATTATGTGTTCGTGAGGAAGGAAGCGACCGTGCCTAAACTATTCACTTCGCATATCGAATGATTAAATCAATTATCCGTAGTATTACTATATAGATAGTGTTATTTTCCATTACGGTAATCACAATGAAAAATTTATTAAACGTTGTATCAGTAAAAATTGGTATCATCCGCCTACCAGTTTTCCAAGATGGTTGTACCGCAGGAAAAATGTCCATTAAAAATGCGATCGCTTTTTACATTAGCTCCTATTCTGGCGATGAAGAGTTCATTATTTATAGCTAATATTCTCCGGAAATCTCCCTTTAAGCCCTAAGATTTCATTCTTCGTTTTAATTGGAATTCTTATCCTTTCTTCGGCGTCATAAATAACTCGACGTTTCCGCTTCCAGATTTGCCGAACTTACCCGCGCGTTTTTCATGATAGAGTCATTCCCACTTTTACGATCCGTTTTTGCTCGTGCGTTGCCTGGCTTTGATAATTTACTCTCCTACTTTCACCATGACTGATGTTTATTACTCTCCGCTGCGGTATTTCAGAAGTGTTAGATCTCTAGGCAATATTATTTTCAAAAATCGATTTTAAGAGAAAAGTCTCGAGAGCTTATTAGCTAAGAGTTAAAGTTGACGTCGAAATTACTGTTACCATTACGGCTGGGATTTGAAGGCATTAGCTTGAATCGTCTATTATTTAGTTCATCAAAAATGAATTTTATGAAATTAGTGTGGTATTGAAGCTTCGTGGAAATCAATGAAAGAATTTAAACTCTCTTTCTTTAAATAAATTTTAGAATGGCTTTCGTTTTTCTCTTTCGTCATATGTGATTGTGAGTGAGTACATGCTTTGACGAGACTTTTAGTAGAATCCTAAAAAGAACGTAAACTGTGCGGTGTATAGTGTCACAGCCCATCAACCAACATCTAGAATGATATTCACATACCCTTCGCTTAACAAAAAGTGGAATCAAAACCATCAGTACTTTCACCTTTTGACAAAGTTAACAAGGTTATGTATTGGATATTTTTATTCATACGCATATCAGATTATTTTATTCGTTCATTTGACAGGAAAAATCTCTTACACCTCAAAATTTAAGTTTTTGCGACATTTAATAACTCTTTTCTACACATTTCAACAATTTTATCTAAATATGTTTCGTATTAATTTAGTGACACTCCCACTCTTTTCGTTTTTGAGTTATCCTTTCTTAATATAAACATGATAACATTCATCGTGTTTGAAGGTGATTGATCTGGTAACTCAAAGCACCTTTACTTTTTACTGTTCCCCATGGAATTCACTTTCTCTAGTTCCTCGTAAATGGTATTAGAATTCCACGTTATTCCTGAACTTCACGACTATGGTAATGATTGGCATCTCTTCATGTTGAAACCATTAAAGGTTAAGGTCAGCTTTACTCTGAATCGATTTCACAGTTATTGACTGATTTCCGATTTAGTAGCTCAGTTTCTTGGAATAAACGGTGAGTTCGTGAGTGCTTCAGAAATGGCAATCAAGTTGAATGCGATTAGAAGCGTTCTGAATTCGGAAATTAGCCGTTCTCCTCCTCATTGTCTTTATCTTATGTTTTTATTGAATTTTGAGACTTTTCTATCAAATGATCAGCTTTCATCTCCTGCAGTAAGTACGAGTACATCTGAGTGAAATATCCAGAAATTACATACCTAAGGTTTTTAATGATAAACTTAGAAAGTTTATTCCAGCCTTCTGATGCAAAAAATAACCAAATTATGTATACGAAATTTAAAATTGAATATATGCTGTTTGGGCAATCAATGAGAAACTACCGAAAAGCATGATTTTAATGTATTTGGTAGTTTGTTTCGCTCTTTAGCCAACAAAGCAAAGGACGACATTGAAGCGATGGATCCGTTGAGTTCAAATGTTTAAATATAAATATTCAATTTTTTCTGGAAATTATCTGATTTGTAAAGCACTCCTTTTCCAATCTATTCTGTTTATATATAATTCTTCAATAGAATGTCATTATCCTTAACTTTAGTTCATTAAAAATAACTTCTAACGCACTCTTCTCGGCTAAGGCAAAGCACCAAACATACATGAGAACAAACTGAATCATTTCTGTTCGCATACAATATGCATACCATAATGTAAGATTGGAGGCAGTTATAGCAAGAGAAGCAGTTATAGCAAGAGAGGCAGTCAGAGCTTGGGAGGCAGAGTATGTTGTGTTTTCATCTCTCCCACGTGACAATCCAAATTCCTTTTATATTTCCAACCCTCTGTTTGCAAATAAAAATACGTTTATGGTAACATTTTCATCAATACCTTGATTCTTTGAATAAAAAAAAAATGCATTAGAAAATCATTTTCTGTTTCCGAAGCGACCGTGGTATCTGGTTTTATTCTGCATTTTTCTTTTCCATCTAATTTCAAATTTCTGTGGTGCAAATTTCAAAAGAGGGTTTGCTTGCTAGCGTAGAATATCGAACGTTTTCCAGAAATTTTAAACGAATACAAATCCTTGCAGAAAGAAAGCACGCAACAACTGCTGCTGGCAAGGAGATTTCTGATCGAGCCAATAAGGATGTCGCCAGAGAGCGTATTGTTACCTCACGCTAAGTTCGAAAACTTGTCGTATTGCACTCGAAGAATTGAAATGGGACGAATCAGGGAAAGTGTTATACTTCGTGACGCTCATTCGTGATTTTTGACCTCGGGTGTCTTTCCAACAGTGGAAGACACATAGCTCGATTCCAAACACCACATTTTGGCTCTTACTTGAAGAAGTTGGGTTTCTCCAAGCTGAAGAAATAATGCATAATACAGCCATCTGCGGGCGGTCTCTATTTTTAACCACTGAGGTAAATTTATTCTTTGAACTCTAGAAAAGTGTTTTCGGTGTTAATCAGCCCACCCAGGAATGAGGGATTTATGTGTATACATTTTCTCGGAAAACATCTTTATCGTTATCTTTTCAATAACATATCTTTAGTTAGGCTAAAATATCGTAAAAGTATGACCTGATTTAGTATGGGATGCGGCTCCGTAAAAATTCTCCCACATTTCAGAGTTAAAGTTACTCCTTCAAATCTTTCACTGCCATCTCCAAAAATCGAGATGCGACGGAGTGACAGCCCTTCTCTTGCCCTTTTTTGCACATCTTTTTGCCTTCTTTCTGCTCAGCTTTCGACTCAGACGCACGCACGCACGGTGACGGCACGCTCCGTTGGTCGCTGCGGTGTTGAAAGAAGCGTGTGAAACCATTGGGCGTCGAAAGTGGGAGTGGCGTTGTAATTCGAGGAGGTTCCCAAATTGAGGTGCTAGTTTATAATTTTTTCCTCCGAGGAGAGCTTCAAAAGAACGACTGTGGAGGGAGACAAAGAGAGAAAAATGGGTAATAGCGCCGTAACGGTGTGATTTTTAGGAGTTAGCTCCGTCGCGTCCCATCCTTCTTCCCATTGGTCGAGAGCGCGAATTCGTTTGCGTGCCCTCGCCGACGCTCGCTTGTTTAGCACGCCTCCGCGAAACAATGAGGTTGAGTCGTTAATTATGCCTCTCATATGAGGGTTGGGGAAGGCGAGAAGGCATGCGAGCAACTGCTGCCGAGTAAACTTGCCGGGAGACATAAAATTTCATCCGGCTTTGCGCTCGAAGAGAATGGATTTTCGAATTGCTTTCGAAGAACAACATATCGCGGGGAGTTGAGTTGTTTACGGGGCACTCCGGGCATAAATTCTTTGGTAATGCTCGAAAGGAGGCTTTTTACTAGGCGATAGTAGAAATGTATGCTGGGACTTATATTTTTTTGCTCTTCCTGGGTAAAAACTATGGTAATGCTTCGATAGCTGAGTGAAATCAACCAATCCAGAATTTCATCCAGATACTCAATGGCTGTTGATTCTTCTCTCGCCCGAGAATGTGGAGTAATTAGCTCTAAAGCTAGATGCGTCTCGATTAGAGAGATTCTGAGAAGCATTTATATGTTTCGATTACTCCGTTTTGTAATCGAATAAAACTCAGTTTCGTGTTATTAACGAGATTTACAAACCATCTTCTTCTTCTTCTTCACTCAATGGATTAGCGTATTTTCCAATTCCATATTCAAAAGATCCATTTATTCCTTTATCTGCCGACGATTCGTTTTCCATTCTATACGTTTAAACTTGATAATCAGAACATATATATTTATATCGAGATTTAAGTAAAGCATGACTCACATAATTATTCCGGTATACTCTTATTTTGTCATTTATGCAGTGCGTGATTGCCTCTCTCCGTCACACAGTATCCACTTCTTCATCGATGTATTCCTTTCTGATTGTGGCTATTCCTGTTTACACTTATGTATGGCTAGTATGTTTAAATTTACACAAAATCCCATTTCTCATACGTATATCCTTCGTTTATCTTTCATCTTGGCCATAAAAAGAAACAAATCCTACGTAAGCGACGTATGAGCATCGGCTAAGATTTATGAATTAATAAGAGAATGGTACAGAAGTATGTTCCGAAGCAGATGGAAATTTTTGGAGTTAATATCGCAGAGGAACCGTTTATTTGAGAAATATGTATCCAGGGCTCCCGGATAGCCAAGTGGGCAACGCGTTCGACTTCGGGGAAAGCGGTCCTGGGTTCGATTCCCGCTGGGGGCCCACGTGCGAAATGACCTAAGCTTCGAAGCACTTTTAACAATACTACTACTACTTATGTGTATCCACTTAAAAAGATTCAAGACAAAAATGAAAGTCCATTACTTCTAGTTGAGTTTCCTTCTCAAATAAACAATCTTGTCTATCTAAGAGATGTGAAAACGTTGATAAATATATGTGAAATGGAATACAGACCCCAAAGTAGGCATTATCACTCACTTGAATTTCATCCTATGTTAAGTTTTCTTTCCTGTTGACCGACCGACCGACCGAGTTGAACTTCCATGTTACTTTTACTTTAGTTCTGTTACTTTTTAAGGAGTGGTTCTGAATATAAAACATATTCCATTTACAGGTTTCTCGATAGACAGTGATAAAATGTTATTTATTCAGACTGAAATTCATCTCTAATCCATTCAACTCCTTTTATAGGGAGCGAATGAGGTTGGTGAAAGATTCTAGCTACATTTCGTTACCAATTTGAGAAACGCATTGGCTTCGGTCTATTTGAGCTATAAATGTTCGGTTCGTAGCTATGAGAGAAGAATTTTAATGAAATCTGCAAGACATACAAAGTAGAGTTCTAATTAATGAAATAGCTTTCCGACGTAAAGACATGAAATGCGAAACCCAGAGGGCTTGTTGAAAGGTCTCGTAATAAAACTTGGTTGATTTTCGCCACCTAGAATGTACTTTTGCGCCACAATTTAATTTAAAGGCAGGATCACCTAATGCAGTTGTGCTTAGCATGTCCAACGTAATAAATCCTCATCGAAATTCTCCCATACAAAATGCCTAAGGAAATAAGACCAATGGCCTAAGGAAACAAAACCTTTAGAATTTCTGTAAGTGGTGAGTGGCTCAGGAATTGTTTTTAAATTTTCAAATTTTTGGTCGTTTTTACACTTGTACAAACACTTTGTTTATCATGTCAACTTTGTCTTTGTCCTTTGGTTTCTTAGAATTGGGATTTATTCTTTTGAAACAATGGTTTTTTGCCTATGATCTGGTTTTATGTACATTTTATCCCTTTTTAACTTGACATACACGCATTGCGTTGAATTTTTATTCCATTGACACATCACAGGTTTACCGATTCACATTAGCCCTACACGTACGACACATTTTATCTTGTTGATTTTGTTTTGTGTCTTGTTCTTGGGTCGCTTTTGACGTTATTTGGGGTGTTTTTCCTCTGTGGACGGCATAGGTGTGCTGTTTTGAATTCTTGGGTACGGATAAGTACGTTTTGGGTGTAGAGGGAAATAAGGATTGGGAAGAGGAGAGGGAAAATAAAAAGTTGGGAATTGTTGTATGTACCACCGCCACTTACAAATTACGGCTTAGGAGTTTTCTTTTACACTTCACATCAGCCGTGTCTCCAATATTCATATTATGTATGTGCATACATACGAATTGTGCGTAGAACTTTTCTCCTCGATGACTTTCTTCAGCGCTTAGTGCCACACTTGCCTTATCTTTTTGATACATTGATTTGATTTTCGTAGCCGGTAAATTTATTGCTAGTTATTTAATACCATAAGTACATTAAATCAACTTAGAAACGTTAAATTTTGAAGAAATTTATTAAACCCATTATTATGACATTAATGTAATTAAAACCAATGCGAGAATTTTATAAAAAATCAGTATAGACGACCTTTCTTCAGTTTTTGCTCTTAAATGTCTTATTGTAAAGTTCTGCGTTCAACTCTTTTTCTATGAAGTTCTCGTATCAGTAAAGCTATTTCTTCAAGTTTGAAATATTATTTCACGTTCTGAACTATTTTTCCAAGGTTTAGCTTAAAGCACTAATTTTTCCTCATCTGAATAACTGGTAACGGTTGGCATTAGTCTTTTGAATTCTTTCTTATAAGAATAGTTTCTCTTCCATAATTTTGTTAACATTTCTATTTTAATGATTTCGAATGCTAAGTTTTCTCTTAAATTTAGCGTAAATAGTGATTTTAGTAACTCAGGATTGCGAAAAGCTACTATTATTGTTAAAAGTGCTTCGACAGCTAAGGTCATTTCGCACGTAGGGTCCCACCGGAAATCGAACTGCGAAAAGCTTTTTTTGCATGTTAGCACATCAAAAATGTGTTAAAAATTATGAATGAATCGGGAGAAATATCCTTTTTGACAAGATTTTTCTCTTCGTGTCTACCCTTACGAGCATTATTTTCGAAAAGAGCTTGAAATTATCCTGCTATTTTCTTCAGCTTCGTCCCCAAAACCTTTCTGTTTGATTGCCTTTAAATAGACGCAGTACTTCGTAAGCTTGGCATTCATACGACTTTATAGTATCTTTGACCTTAAAAGTCTTATCTTGCGAGGTATTTTAATAGTAATGCCCTCTTGCTAGCGTCCGAGGCAGGTGGCATCCGAAGTGTTTAGCATTCAGTGCCCACCTCTTACTCTTAGGGCGGCTTCACGTGCGCCAACTCTTTGCTATTCCTATAGTAGCTGTGTGGGCAGTATACTTTAACTAGACTTTCAGTATGAAGTTAATTCTGTTTCACCTTAAAAGTCAGTTACGCATTCTGATTTTTCCACATCCTCACCTCAGGCAAAAAGAGTTTCGGTGCATTATTTATATTTCTATTATATACTTTATTTATAAAGATGTTCTTCGGTAAATACCGACGTTTCGGCGACGCTCTCTGTCGCCATCTTCAGGGATGTCGATTGTTCGTTTTTGCACAAAGAGCGTCGCCGAAACGTCGGTATTTACCGAAGAACTGACCCGGTTGTCCACCCGTGAAGACTTCTACAGCATTATTCACCCGGCAAAAACGAACAATCGACATCCCTGAAGATGGCGACAGAGAGCGTCGCCGAAACGTCGGTATTTACCGAAGAACTGACCCGGTTGTCCACCCGTGAAGACTTCTACAGCATTATTCACCGGGAAAACATCAAATCCTGCATGTATTAAGGAGTTAATATCGAATAAGGAGTTATTATCGAAGATAATGTAGAATAGCTTCTTCGCTCTAATTACCTAGCGAAGTAGAGTGCTTCTTAAAAGTGAAACAGCTATTTTATTCTTAATGATGGTTACCGAAGGGAATTGCCTCAATCTTACTTGTTTTTAGTTAAGTTGAACGCCGATTTTTTTAGATTAACATGTAATGCAGGAAAAAGTATAATAATAAACAGGAAAAAGTATAGGAGATTTTGAAAAATTGGACACCGTATACTTAAAAGGCAATATCATTAAGTATAAGACGGTAAAATTTTCAATGATAAGTTCAAAAAAGAGGAAAGCATTTAACGTAGAATGATTTGAGAGACATAATGTACGTTGCTACGTTTATCTCCAACTTCTTAGATTAGTAGGACAACAAACATTAAGTTAAAATCTCCTATTTTGATGACATAAGTATTACTTGTACAATTTGACGTAATATATGTGGCATTATAGTATAATAGACCAATTCGAACAATTCAATGGTTATATGAATCCCGGAAATGAATTTGTTAAACTTATATCCATAGATAATTTCGAGCATAACAATAACAAACTTGAAATATTTCGTCCTACCTGAAGTTTAACGTTAGAATCCATGGCTAAATTTTTAGGTATGAATTTTGTTTTATGTATTCATGAAAAATAAGTAAATAAATAGCATTAAGCTGCTTCATACTTACCTTTAGAATAATGAGCTAAATGAGCTTAACTCACATTTTCCTCTATCAATTTACATGGACCACCTTATTTGGAGCGAGTTTTAATTTAGACCAATTCTTTCACTTCTAAACTCACGCGGCAATCATTAATTAAGTCGACTTTTCGAAGGGCCGTTGAATAGTCCATCACCTGAAAAGAATTCTCGGTTGGGCGCATTAGTTAATTGATTTTAGCAGACGAACTCCGTTAATAAAGGATATTACAGGTCGTGCGCGCTGTTAATATACAATCCTCAATCTTCCAAATGATGCTCAGGATCTCTACTTTCTCAAAAGGCTCTAATGACTGTGATTAAATGAGATTGATACAATACAAAATGAGTTCATTTCTCCGAAGGTTAAAATATTTCCTATTTTTCACTCGATTGCTAATCCTATTATTTGAAAACATCTACTGCCATACTATATTTAATTCCAACATTAACAACAACCAGACAGGAAATTTTCCAATCTCTCACTCTAATCCATGTATTTCTACATAATGCTATCTCTAACTCTCTATATTCTCTCGTTTTTTGGTAACGTACTGTTAACCATCTATCACTGATGCAGTTTTGAGGAGCATAACCTCATATGTTAAATTTATATTCCTCTTCACATTGCTATTTACTCAGTAGCTCTTAGATCCAGCCTTTTTCTTCATGTCATAACTCGTGGTCTCTAAGCACCGCGGGAAGTAATCGCTCACTCTGAATTTTATTTTGTCCCATCATCCTATGAGGAATTTCCATTGCTTTTAAGTCGGAATGCTCGTTTTGCGTTTTCAGGGCTCTCCATTTCCTTATTTACCGGTTTCGTATTGCCGGAAATTAAGCTCATAAGCAGGAAATCCACTTAGCGGTGTAGCGCCAAATATTTGATGATTAAATCTGTGGCGTAACAGGTCCGCGGGGAATATAAAATCAGATTACTTGAAATTGTTTCGTTGTGCGAAGAGCTCTTCGCTCAACCTATAATTAAACTTCATGCATAATGTTAATCAAGCGATCTTTTCTTGAGCCTTGTCATTCACCGAGTAGGAGCACGGCTTAGAATGAAGTGAATCTTTTGCAAGCGGAAAATTATTAGGGCAGATATATAGAATAGAATAGAATACGTCTTTATTCGGGGCGAGATTGTGACTATAAAGTTTCCTCTTTTAAAAGTGGGTAAGGATAAAGAAAAAAATAGCAATGAAATAGAGAAAAGGCAGAAACTACAGAGTGGATTAAAAAAACCATGTGAATTAGGAAAAAAATGCCCACTGTAGGAAATCACCCGCGAGTAAGGATAGTGTGAAAACTTGCGAAACCTACAGAGAGTGATAGCTAAATTTTAAATTAAAAATTCAAAGAAAATTATTTTCTGTAACCTGAAAAGAGAACATCGACAATAAAAGGAAAAACGCGTACAACGACGTGGCGAGGTTTCCGCAATGACGTTTATTAACGGAAGCATTTCTTTTGCTTAGAAAACGCACATGTTCTTACTATTTCTTTGTGATGTATTACTGTAATAAGTTCTTATTTCTAGGCTTCCCACCTCTGCAGTTGAGAGAGTTTAGATTTCTTGAGCTCTTGAGTTATAATCCAGCTTGGAGAATCTTAAATAATAATAATCTTCTGTTAGTAGTTAGTTAGTTCTAATAGTAATTTTCTGTTGTCATTGTGATATAATTATATCAGTCAATGCAGCTGCAGAAGTAAAGCCCTTTGATTATGCAAAAGGATAATTAACGAGCATTTCCTAATCAATATGTTTCGGCTTTACTTTGTGGAATGTAACGACAAAGTTTGAAAACAAAGTAGTCTGCAATTTTCACCAAATTTCCAAAAAATTAGCAGAGATCGAAAGCACTACTTTTAAATGAACGTTTCTTAGCGAATGAGTGGTGTAATTTTCTCCTGCATCTTGGAAGCTTATTCCTTTCTAACACTTCTTTTCTCACATAATTTTTTTCTCACTTCTTTTCTCACATAATTCAGTTACTATTCTGTAGATATTCCGGTTTTGCTCAAAGGCTGAACCCAGAATCACTGAGAAGAGACACGAGGAATATTTGTCACTTCTTATACTTGTAACTGATCTTCATGCGGTCCGTGGGTCCTTTCAGAGGGCGTTATTTATCTTGGACCATTCATTATTTGAATTTCACTCGATCGTGTTCAAATATAAAATCCATATAAATTCATCAACTTCGAGCTTCGATAAAGATTGAGATCCGACCCGTAAAAGTAATGCGCCCGCCTCCGGAAATTTTCGAAATTAAACCTCTCTAACGCATTGACGCCCCATAAAACCGTTCAGCGCTTTCGATAGCACATATATACTGTATTTATACCCCTATCGACCGATCTATTGCGTCGATATCATCGCTTTAATAAATATCGCCTGGGCCGTTTCTCTCCGATCGGAAGAAGGCGCAATTTTTCAACATGTCGCCCGCCATACATTTTTTCGTCAAAGCCTTGCAAATCAGGACGATTACACGGGCCCTCGGTTCCTTTATCGGTTCGCATCTACATCGCTGTGGACTACGATTAAGGATATCATCGCCATCTTTTACCGGTCTCAAGTAGCGGAACTGCTCGAGAGAGAGGATTTAACGACTCGGAAAAGCGTGGAAACCATTCCCCAAGAAAGGAGGAAGAAAAGCAGAAAATTATGTGTCCGTTGACGGTTTTAAGGAGCCGATTTTTTCTACGTACTCACGAGGGAAAATTAATGGTCCCGTTTCTGTAATGAATTCCCTTCCTTGATGAATTAAGAACAAAAGAGGTGTGAATTGAGCCACCAAAATGGATTTTTTCACGTTTCGGGAGGGAATGAGAAAAATTCTTCTCTCCTACGTCGCGTGGTGATCTTCCGTGAGAGTAGTTTCTCACCCAAGTGATTCCTTTTCTTAAAGAGTTCTGCAGCATTCCCCAAACCCCTTCATCGAGAGCTCAATCGAGAGCGCCTCGGAATTTCCTGTCTTTTGTAGTTCTCATAGGATGCTCTGTACACGGCCTCCGATGACATTACGTTTCCCATTTTATGTTTGCTCCATAGGAAAATTCATTATCCTCGGATGAATGGATTATTAAAATGAAATTCCCCTTAATTGGCCGATGATCCGGAGTGGAAGCGTCTCCCACGATTAACGAGCTCTCTGCAATGAACTAAAGCGTCGATGGATTCTATTTTCCAAGACTGAACGAAAAAATGGGGTCATTTACGAGATTAATAATGGATTTCCGCATTCTATCCGCATCTCTGCGAAAACCGCGGTAAAATGAATCAAAACTTCTGCCAACGTTCCATGATAGGATATCCTATGAATTTTTCACATTTGCTCATGCTTTAGCATCTAAAATCATCGACAGATTACCCTCCGTAGTAAATTGAGAAGGCCTTCTGTTAATTGATAAAGAGAAAACTTGTTGGGTGTAACTAATGGAATCGTATTATGTTTTATTTTATAGGAAATTTTAAATTAAGAGGCTGGAATTTCGCTTTTCATGGAAAATTAAACTTAGTATCAGGGATATTCTCAATCTACAGAAATAAACTTATCTGATTCATCGTCAAAGCAGAGGCTAGCTTCGGCCTTTGTTTGCTTATGCCCTATACTAACTCAGAATTTGTCAAACATTTATTTAGCCAATAAAAACCGCAATAAAAATCAGAAAGCGACCATCGTTTCACTGCCTATCATCATCAGTGAGCAAGAGAACTAAAATTGCCACCTTACAAGGAAAGGAGAAGTGACTAATTGTAATATATTCTTTTCTAACTTCGCTGAATTACTTTTTTGTCATAATAGAGGAATTTTCGTTCTCCGCTAAGTAAATGTTTGATTTATAATATTCATTTTTACGCTCGAATATTTTTTCGCAGATTTCTTGGATTCCGGAAGATCTTGTTAAATGCGATTTTCGAGTGCACAATTTCGCACTTTTTCCTTCAGATATCCGTTAAATATTTAACTTATATGCGTCCATCTGTTTGACTGTTGATATATAGGTAGAAATACCATCTGTGATTGTACTAATCATATTCTATGTTTTCATTCTTTCACTGTTATACTTATGTCTCTCATGCATTCATCTATGTCGTTATTTCAATCTCCTTCATTTATGGCTCGTTCTTCCATGAGTTATGGCGATACTCATGGACGCCTAATGAGCTTAGATAATGACAAAGAGCATCTGAAAGGAATGAAAATCTTTTCAGTTTCTATTATAAACGGGTGACACAGCGATATAATGGAGGATGAAATGATGGGAATAGTCTAATAGATTTCATTAATCAATCTGTTTTCATTTTCTTGCTATAGTATAAACCCATCTTGATATTTTCACCGAGCAACTGAATTTAATGAGAGAAGTTCATTATGAGATCACCATTTGATATTTTTTCTTATCCGTTTTTTTTTTTAAATTAGCTTTTTTTATTCTTATATTATGCATGTTAGTTGTCAATTTCTTTCAGATTCGTGCTAGCTTTCACATTAGTTTTAACCTTGGAGCTTAGATTTCAATCCTCAAGAAATTCCTCTTTTGGAGAAAAAATATTAACTATAATAAAATGGGCTCATTGTCAATTGAATGTGTTATTACACTTAGTACTTATTGTAAATTTTGTAAGATGAAAAGTGAACCTTACTGTAGATATATGGCACGTTCAATGAATCACTGATGTGAAATAATCGAAGATAATCTTCTTTGTCAAAGTCTTTCATATTTAAAATAGCTCCGAGGAAAATATTTTTATAAAATCAATATCTCTTTTTCCATGAATCACTGAGCTAGATATGATATAGTAGAAGATACGAGTTCCGCTCAGGCCGATCAATATATTAAAAATTTCGTAGAAGCATTTATTCTTAAATTTATATTCATTGTAATAATCGTATTTCGTTAAATTCACATTTCTCTGTACCACCTAATATACTGATTATTTTAATTTTCTTTATTGAATTACCTTGGGGCCAGGAACGGCGAAGTAATAAAGCGACAAGAAACATTTTTTTTATTGAATTGCGTTTATGTATCTCGTTAGGAGGTTATAGATGCTGATTTATTTCATAAGTTGGAATAAACTCTACTCATCATTTCTGAAGAACAGGAATAAATCAATTGAGAGCAAGAACTTAAAAAATAAAAAGAAATTTACGCGTATTTTAGTCCTTTATTCAGAAGCTGAGGTTTATACATTGTATCCGCTTGGTTACCGTCAAAGAGAATTTTTTCTTCTCTATAGACTAGCTATACTAACTTTTGTCCTTGTCAAACGTCTTGATGTATGTGTTCAAATGTTAACCATTGAATGAAAATACACTTTTTGAGCCTCGGCGTCAAAGTGTGTTACTCACTGTTAGAATTAATTACAGAAATAGTTCACTCTTGTTTTATCCGTTGTAACTTTTCTTTTTCAATAATAAAATGTCGATTCTACTTTCTTTACTAGTTTAAGTAGCAGTTGTTTTTGCTGAGTTTGCTAAATTGTTGTTGTTTGATTTGTTGGCTTCAAAATTATAGCTTACAATGTAAAAATCAATTCCATATTTAGATATAATGCGTACCTTCGAATTGCGATTTTCATATTCCCTCTTACTGACCTTTTTTGCAGAGCTATATTACACGGAATTTGCCAATAACCTTTGGCATGGTATCGTTAGAGTAATATTAAGTAGTCTTTTTTCTTCATATCATGACTCTTGTATTTGATCTGTAATAATTCAAAATATACTTGATAGTTGATTATCTCTTTGAAGGCAATTGAGTCATTAAAATATGTTCTTGACGTATGACTCGCTAAGATCTTTTTTGTAGTTATTTCCCTTGAGAATTGATATTATGAATCTCTGTATGGAAATACACTTAATGGAATATTATAGATGAATTTATGGAGCTAAAAGGGTACGAAATGCATGCGATTTTAAAGTTCCATCGTTTCGGAGAAAATTCGCAGAATTCTTGAAACGTTCATCTATATTTTCTCTCAGGAACGCTGTATTTAGAGAACGAATATAGCCTTGTTTACCCTGTGTTGCAAACATGGAAATTTACAAGTTTACTAACGTGGGACTTATTAGGTTTGAAACTTTTAAAATCAAGAATTCGAAACAAGTTTGATGGTAATAGATAATTTAAATGAAGACTGATTTCTGCACGCTTTTGGAAGTGAAATGTTATTTCCAAACTATAACTCCTCGCAAAATACTGAAGAAAATGCTTTGGTAACATTAGAGGATGTTTAGTATGTCATCTTACCTTCTGGTATAAATCAACTGTGGTTTCCTCAAGTTTTTCTATTACTTCTCGTTTTTAAAGACAAGCAGAACGTGTAGTTGCTCTTCTTTTGTTTTCTTTAGCGCGCATTTAGCATACTCCCTGTCAGTGCACTCGTTCCCATCATATCCCGCTGGTTAACTATCAACAACCACGTCAACCTCCACGGGGACATTTACTTGCTTGCTCTCGCGTAATGAGGTTGCGAGAGCAGTAAAGATTTGTTTTCGCGAAGTTTAAATATCACGGACGCGTAATATTATGTGGTCGCTGGACTCGCATCCGTTTACCCACACAAGAGAAGCACTCATCTCTGAAATGGCTGAAGAACCGTTTCCCGGTAATGCTCATTTTCGCCAAAGCAAAACATAGGAGAACTAACGGTTGATTTTTTGCAAGAGTAAGTTGGGTGAAAAACGGTAGAATGTCTCACCTCTGCATTTGAAGCGAAAAACGGTTAATGTCTATTTTATTCTGTGGTGTCATCGAATTATTTCCATATTTATTTACAAAAAATTCCTTCTCCACTTTTTTATAGAGCTTAACGGTGCAAATTCTATCAAAAATTGGTCTAGCAGAAGACGCCTACGAGGATTTTCTACAAATTTCCGAGTTTTTAAAACATAGTAATTGCTTAACATATTTACGGAATCCTCTTTAAGGTGAAACAAGTAATTTTGCAGAGGCAGAGTGTCGAAAAAATGTTTTAACTATAATTATTATAAACAATAAATGCTAATACAAAATAACTTCATTTGGTCAAAATTTGACTCACGCAAAATATTTTTGTAATTTGCATAATTCATTATAATGTAAATTTCAGCTTAGAAACTTGTGGTTCCCAGGAATTATTACGGCGTCATATTAAGATACGCAACGATATATTCATTCCTTGGATTAACGGCATCTTTTCTTAAATTCCTCAGTCGTTTCGAACAATAAAATTAATACAAGAAATGCTATACCCGCTGTTGTACATATTATACAAATATTATCTCTATGGTTGATTCTTCAATTTTTACCATTCTCCACGGCGAAAAACTCTCTATTTTCAACTTTAATTTGCCTCAATTTTACCTATTCTATATTATTTTCTTGAAATTCTGAGAAAGCAATACTTATCTCCGCAACTGTTTACCTATGATCATCCTTACCTCTAAACGAATCGAAATTTACCACAATACGAATGTAACAACTCCGAAAACTTAACTAGGCATTCATTGAATCACATCCTACTTTGTAGCGGGATATCATAATTAATTTCCTTCAATCATGTTGATAACGAAAAGGAGTCTGTTTTGTCATTCGGAAAATGAGTGCGGACGAGGAAACCGTAGTTCCGTAGGAAAGGCCCTGCGGGAAGATGTCTGACAAGGAAGTCGAACGTTCCTCGGAAAAAAATTAGGAACAATAAAACGAAGAGGGAGAGGTTGGCGCGGTCAACAAAGGATGTGAAAGAGAGAAGTGGACTCATGTGTTCGGATTCTGAGAACCTATTAGGTAACCATCAGGAAATGAGCAAAAAACGTGGGAAGCACTATTACGATTAGCCCCGGGCATTAGCACGCGCTCAAAAAATGTACTGTTCCAAAGTAGTGATTATTCTAATGCCTTTAGTATAACTCAGTTTAAAAGGTTTTGTAAAATTCTCAGCGCATGTACCATGAATGAATTTACTGATAAAATCAAGCTGGAGCTCGATGCATTTTCACGGGAAGACACACTGAGTGTTCATTGAGTAATGTTCGCTCTTAAAAGTAATGAAGGATGATAATGTTCTTTAATGTTTTATTCTCGAGTTAGTGCTATCACGCAGAATTCGGAGCATATCATAAACATTATTCACCTGTATTTCTGTACTAGCTGAAGCGTTATTTTCCTTTTCTTTCACATACTGTGTCATGTAATGATTTGGTGTAATTTAGTATGATTTAGCTTATTTAGCAATGATTTAACAACATCGTATTTGTATTTTCATTAGTTAATTATACTGGAATGTAAAATGTTCGGGGAATGCAAATTTATTCTTTGAAAGAAATAGGGATGGTAGTTGTTTTATATTTTCAATATTTCCACATTAACTTTCGTCTAGCTCGGGCTATCATAGATTGAAAGTCTTCTTTTCATATTTATATATCTTTTCTCAATCATTTGCTGATTCAGTATTTCATCACGTTGGATAATTTGCGAAGAAAGTTTGTAAAAATACTAAGAATAAGAATGAGAGTAAGTTCGCGTTTATTGGAGTCGAAAAAAATCACGAATGTTTAAGGAATGAAAAATGATTCCATTAGAGAATATATATGGAGCTTATTACCTTGGATTGTTTCCCAAAAATAAATACCACATGTTTCTTACCTTTAAACCACACTGGCTGGGAAGAAAGAAGAAACGATGAGGCAATCCTAGCAGTTGCTGCCAGAAAGCAGATGTCGTTGTGGAAAATATTTTAAATTATCTTCGCATAGCTTGGAAAAGAATCATAAATTCGTGAAAAGGTATTTGTCGAGCGGTTAAAATCTTGAAGAGGAAACTGAGATAGCTGTTCCCCGCCTAAATTCGTTTTCTACAAATATTCCTTACATATCATCTCAGGAATTCTAGGTTCCGCCTCTGATACCTACAGATATAAACGCATACGTCCGCATATAAATATGTCCCAGCATTTTATGCGCAAACCGAGGCTGCCTTGGAGGAGCTATAAGTTCCGAATTTTAAAACAGTTTTCGTCATCTTCCGAATGAATGCTAATGCTCCTGTGTTTCCTGGATACAGAAGCCATTCTCCCATTCCAGTCACGCGTTTCGGCAGCGTAAGCTACGAAGTTCGTGGGAGAGCGGCGTTTCGTTGGTCATGTGAAAGGTTGTTCCATTGCGTTGTTTCTTCGATAATAGCCGAGCTTTCTCGTATCTTCGATGTAAATGCCGAGGAAGCGGTGTTTGCAGAAGAGTTCGACCGAATCCACGGCTACATCTCTCTTCGATATGACTTCACCCACTCACCGTGAATTACACTCCTCTGAGATGTTAACATTCTTCTTGGGCCCGTCTCCATTTGTTTCGGTGGAGGAAAGTAACCACCGAGGGGTTTATTATTTTTTTCAAGCGAGACGAATGTAGTGGAGGGCGTGGGAAGGTGCGACAGCAGCTGGCGACGGATGTGTATCGAAGCAGGTGCGTACCCTTTCTTGGGGTTCAGGAAGTTCATATCTGCAGGAATTATATGCGTTCCGTTTCCCGAGGACTTCCGACCGGACTTCTATCGCTGCTTTTTCTTCCACTGACCCGAATACTAGAAAAACCAGCATGTGTCTTTCTTTTTTAGATTAACCCTCTGTGGGTAATCTGGAGGGAGGAGGCCTGGACTATGTATTTGGGTGCCACAAACAGAAGGATCTTGACGCGTCTCTCTCAAAGATTAGATATATAATTAGGATTTTCAGTAACTTTTTTAGTTTAACTGGATCAGTATGTTAAAGTTTGGTTGCCCTACACTAACTTGGGAGCTATGCCATCAATGCTGTTTACGAAAGCACGTACATGTTCCTAATGAGAAATTTTGAGTGAGTTTTCTATAGTTCACTTAAAAAAGACTGCAAATTGAACGGCATGAACTGCATAAAAATGCAATTCATGCCGGAAACGTAAAATTTTATTTTAGGGTATAAAGAAAAGAGAGATAATTGTGCTCTCTAAGATTTGAGACCCAGGTACCGAGAGTAACGTAACTCGGGCCAGTATTACCTACAGCCTCTCGAATGAATGATTTTGGAATGAGTCCTCTCCGTAGATTATTTTTTCTATGTACTGCCTTTTTTAAGGTCCTTGTTTCTCTTTGGTGTTGTGTCTTTCTGAGATCTTCCTGTAATCAGAATTGGAAATCTTTCTGGTTGTCTTCGGGAATAGAAATTGGGGTGTAAAGATCTAAAAAATTCCTCTACTCATATTTGTACGATCATCTAACATGAAGAAAATACTAGAAAAATGTTCATCCTGCAGTAATGAGAGAAGGGAAGTAATAGATAGCGATGTACTTGGAAAATTAATAGTCACTCGACACTTCCGCTGCACCATATGGGAATTCCAAGGAAAAAGTTCACTACTACCTTCCACAAATTGGTAGTTTCAGATGAATATGTAGGGATTTATTTATAAGATTTTTATAAAAGTAAGCATTACCTTTCCCGTTTTCGTCTCCAATAGTAGAAGCATTATTTTGAATTTTATGCCATTTTATGGAAACCATCGACGTTAAGTAGAAATAATGGTTGATAATTAGATTCTCAGTTAAGGATTACCAATCCTAAGATTTTTTCTTACATTTCTCTTACAGTGGGTTTCTCACCTATACCAAGTCATTCAACTTCCCTCTACAACATCTTCGGTCCCTTTATTTTAAAACTTAATTTTTGTATTCAAAGGATCTATTTCTTCATCTCATTTGGACGTATGAATCGAGGCGCGTTATTCTTCACCATATGGGAATGCCAGAGAAAAAGTTCACAACTACCTTCCACAAATAGTATTAGTATTTTTCACAACTATCTTCTACGAGCACATAGTCTTCCAAACTCTTTAAACAACCCTTGATTTCAAGGAACCTGCTGTGCATCATCTGCTACTTTCTGGAGAGCATCCGTAGAATTTTTTGTTCTTCTCTGATTCATTTTAGAGGGTTACTTGTCTGTGGTTATATATTTCGGCGATTACCCAAATTTTTCATTATTGCTAACCAAGGAACATTTTTTCACTGCTTTCGTAAGAATCGTCAAATGATCGCTTAAAATAACTAACACGTTATCCCTCCTGTAACTTTAAACTTCTATAGGTTGTAAAATATTTCTCTTCAGTAACTAAATTTCCCTTCGGGACCATATTGATGCGGTAAACTCATCATGATTACTGATAAAGATGGCTGCTGATTTAACCTTTTGTTTCATTTAACGTTGGAACAGCCGATTTTCACATTTTGTCAATGAAAATGCATGAAATGCGATAATCAGAACTGAAGCTATAATGTCTATTTGAAATTCAGCACCTAATATTTCGCGGTTATAACTATTTAAAATAAGGTTTAAACTTATCGATCGATTGACATTCATTGTAAAACAGGGATTCAGAAAATGTTGTTTCATACTAGTTTCCTACTTTGTTCGACCATACATCATTACGTCTTGTTTCTGATGATTATCATATTGTTTTTTTCACGCTTTTCATTGCCTATCTCATTCACCAGCGTTATCTGAAAGTGTAAAATGTTATGATTATTCATACGTAGAAGCTTCTATGCAAATTTTTATCTGCTTTGAAGACATCGCTGGGAAAGATTGCCCTTATTCACTTACAAGGTGATGAATATATACACAGTTAACTTAATGCAAAGGCTTTCACAGCGGGTTGTCTGTATGGCAAATTCTTCCGTATGACGCAGCTTAGTCATATGAATAAAATGTAACGTTTTTCTAACGTCAATAAATACAACAGCTGATCTGAAAAAGCTGGTAGCAACGCCGGCGAAACGTTGCATTTTACTCATATGAATACGCTGCCAAATCGGTAAAATATACCATACATAGAGTAAAATCTCGGTGAAAGATTTATTTCGCTTACAGGAGAAATGATTGAAAATAGCGTAAGATGCGAATAAACGTATGACCAATAGGAGGAGAGGCGTGGAAAATCGTTAGGTGTCGAAACGTTGGAACGAGAACTCCCTATTCTTATTGCGTCTTGTGTGGTTGTGGTCAATTGCATTATATTAGTGGGAAGACACAAATATATTAATATACCTCACATACATATGGAGACTTACTCTCTGGAATAGCAAGCTCAGGCATGCAATTCGAAATCTTTCGTTTTTATCGTTCTTCCGCTAGCATTTGGCTTCTAAACGCCTTTATTTATTGCTTCGTAGAGAGCAAAACCATTCTGCATTCCTAGATTAAGTAGCAGCAAGTTGAGCAAAAGTAGAGCTAACGAACAAGATAGACTGAAATCACGAGAGTGAATAAAAGCGATTGAAAATTCTGTTTATGAATTAACGGGACAAGCAGAGAGATTTATCTCACTTCCTTAGGCGTTAATTTAGTGGTAGCATTTTGCCATTTCACGTTTGTTTAACATATAATCGAATCTCTGGCAATATAGGAGGAAAACATTATCTCTGAACGCTCATCGCAAGGGTAGAACGTAGTGAATGGACTTTCACTTTTGTCCATTTTTGTAAGAGAGAAGATTGATAAAATTTGTAGATCATTACAGGACGTTTATTTTCAATTCATTGACCTGTTTGTGTTACATTTTGCAGTTTTGCTTATTGAGCTGGTTGTGATACGTATAGTATGATCGAAAAAAACGGTCCTAAAGTATCATATGGAAATATTTTAACACAGGTAGTATGATAAAAGCACAAGATATATAACCTTATCTATACGCAGAATGAATGAGAATTTTTTGACTCGTTTATCATTAATAGAAGAGGAAAAGGCGGAAGAGTTATCTTTCTGGATTAATTTAATATAAGGCAATTTGTTTGGATGTTTCGCTTAAGTACATAGTAAGTACTTATTTTAGTTAATAAGTTCTTGTACACACATCAGTAGAGACGATATACGCGGAATTACTCAAAAATAATATCCCGCAAATTATCGTAAAATAACGCGGTTTTTCTAGATTGCATCAGTCAATGAAATATTGAGTACTTTATTCTCTCTAAAGCTGGTTTTGTCAGAAAGACCTTTTAGTGTTCCATTCCAAAAATGACTCAGATGTATTCCAGAGACATGTATCCTATCGATAAGAATGCTATTTGTGAATAGTATGTAGGGAAGAATTTCGTCATTAATTATTATGGTGCCAAAATATATGTTTATTAAATGTTATCACACGCTTTTGCATCGAATTTATTTTGCTTTAAATTATTATATATTAATTTTTTTAATAGTTTTCGCCAAAGTAGATATTTCTTTGCCCTAACCATACACTGAATCTAAGATTTACCTATTTTACTAAAATTTAGCTACGCAATAGTGCAGAATTACTCATTCGATAATTATTTTTGTTTCGTAATATTACTCCAACTTATTTAATAATCCAACTAAATAAGACGGCGATAGCAATTCTAGTAAAACTCTTCATCTAGCAGTTTTTGTTCTATTTACATAACGTGTCTCTGACTGAATGAACACTAGGTTTTCTTCTCTTCCAGTTATATGTTATTCAACCTACTTAAGTGTAGCCGATGCCATTAACACATAAATGATCTTTACAAGAGGAATGTTTCACAGCTCATAGATGATTTTTAATTTTAATACCATTATCAACTCCATCTATAGAGAGCTACGGTTTCGAAATACCTCTCAAAGATAATGATGTGAAAGACCGTTCACTCCTCATTCCGGCAAGCAACCTCTTAAAAAGCTTTTAAGAGTATTGTGCTCAGGATATCACGCGCAGTACCCTTTCCTTTCATAATAGGCCCTCTACTGTTAATCGCCCATCCTGTTATACATTTTTTGCTCATAATCTGTGTTGACCAGCTCCCATTGGGTTTTAAGCAGTTTCTGAAGGAGCAATTTCCTGTCTCTTTTTCCACAAATAAACAAGCCATTGTTATTTCTTTCCCAGACTCAGACGAGGTTTTTTGTCGCGCACTTTTTTAAGTCTGCATCAGATTGAATTAAAGCAGCTTCTCGTAGAGTTCCTCAAAGAAAAAAATCAACCACCGTTCCACAGCCTCGAAACGCTGCCTATCGTTTTATAACCTCATTTACTGCGGCCCTTAAAAATATCCACCGCAGGTTCCTCTATGGGCTCATTAATTGGCGCCATTTTAAATTCTCCGCGTCCTATCTAGCGACGGCTTGCTAAAGGGATATCGATTCAGAAACAAGAAAGATTTAAATTCGAGTTGGCAGCGTCAGGAGTTGTTTATGAGAGGAGTAATCGGGTTTCATTCAATCTGTCTTCGGCTTTCCACACGATCGCCTGTCTCGCCATTTCCCGAGATCGTAATCTTCTCTGAAAGGAGAAACTCTAGACGAATAAAACTGCATCGATAACTGCCTTATAAAAATGAGGGGATCGGAAAAAAATTTGCGGAACATGAGGAAAGAGGGGTATTCGTAAGGAATTTCCGCTGCTTTCAGTAATGTGCTGGAGATCATTGCGCCATCTACATCCGGTCTGACCAACAGGTCGGCTGCCATCGACCTATCGAACGGAAGGACATATATGAGAAGAGTGAACATTCAGTCGATACTGCACATTTCGTTTCTTCTGAACGCTAAATACCCTAGATTATTTCATATTATTACTGTAAACGATTAGTGGAAGGCCTCAGACCCGGAAACTATAATCTTGATTATAAAAGTGACATATACTATGGGAGGTCGAAAGGCTTCCAGAATCAAACTTAACCGCGTCTGGGATAACTTCAGACTACATAAAACCGAGCAATACATTCATGCAGCACTTGGTATGTATCTAACAATGAAAAGTCTCCACAAATGTACGCGCAATACAATGAGATGTTAATAAGGTGTACAACAATGATCGTCTTTCAGAATATCTTTGGACGCCCTTTGTAGATAAAAATGAGGATAGAAATTAAATACTAAATACGTGATTAGTGGAGAATTGTAGAATTTTCTTGGATTCGGGAATTTTAGCAGATCATTTTCTTGGATTCTTAAATTGCAGAAGATCTTCCTTGGGATTTTTCCTGGCTGCGCACCATCTTGCGCTAGATCACCCTTACCCGTTTTTTACAATTGTAGAATGTATGTCTGATCAGGGTCGCCTCTTGGGTGCTTTGGGTACTCTTGACCTTTGCAAGAAGTTTAATTACGGTCTCTCCGTAGAATAAGGCCTTAAAACAAGAAAAAAAATGGGAAAAACTGGACTTGTTCTTTAAAGAAATTAAAGCCACACTTATAAAACGAACATTTTCTTTACAAAATATTTCAACTCCGTGCGACGGAATAATCGTATTACATATTTTTATTATCATATAAACATTACAAATAGGTACAGTACTTACCGGCAGTGAGTGTTACAAATATATAAAATAACACACCAGAAAGAGAATTACATAGAAAAGAATAACACAGATCACACACCACAATATTTATTCCAGAAGAAGAGGAAGAAAGCTTTAGAAAATAAAATATTAGTAAAACTTAGATTTATGAAATTATCTTTAGTCTCTTCTTCATTTCCCTACAATTATTTGGAAAGGTAATCCTTGGAACATTGTTCCAGTCCCTCCTTGTTCTTGGAATATAAGAAATTTTCCTCACGTTTTTTTTCTTCGATTGTGTACACACTTTGCGAGGATGGTCATTTGTCCCATACATTTTTGGGTGGGAAAGTCTCTCTTTCAGCTTCTTCATTTCCCTTTTATTAGTGACCAATTTATAGAATAATAACAATCTTCGGTCCCTTCGCCGCTTTCCTAAAGATTCCCGTTCCAGTTTCTCTTATAGCCCCATAACAATATCCTTTCTTTCAAAACGCCTAGTGACAAATCTTGCTGCATTCCACTGAACCATTTCTAAACTATCCTTTTTTTGTTTTTTGATTTGTCCTTTATATTAAGGGTCCCACACACTATAGCAATATTGGTCTTACAATAGACAAATATTCGAGCTCTTTTGCGGGTTTGCTACTCTTTTTTAAATTTCGCATAAGGAAGTGCAAGCTTTTGAACCCTTTTGTAATAACATCATTAACATGACCCCAAATTAAGATCATGTCTTATATTTACTCCCAAATATTTCGTAGTTTTGACTAGCGGAATTTGAAACCCTTTTAAAAACAAGGAAAATACTTTTTTGTGTCTTTTCTTTGAGAATGACTTATGTTTACATTTTAAAACGTTGACTGACATCTTATTTTCAACTATCCAATCCATCAATAGATCCAGGCCGTTCTGTAGTAACTTTATCCCCAATTTCATCCCCAATTATCCTATAGTATGCAATCATCTGCAAATAACCGAATATTTGACAAATTCTCTTTACACCTTAAATACTTGTAATATTTGTTATTTATCGTTTGAGTTGAAACATTCCAGTAAATGTTTATCATGGGTTTCTTTTTGTTTATTAAGCGTATTAAGTTGCTTCGTCAATTCCTTAAGCTTATATTTGCCAAAAATATTACCTTTTAGCTAACTATTGTATACAAGTCTTACCCTCTTCTTTAAACTCTTTATAAATGCAATATAGTATTCTGGGTCAGGGTTCCTTCTTATGAATTTTTGGCACAAAAATATCTACAGCTTTGAATATTTATGTTTTCAAATTCTTTCCGTATGTTTTATAGGGATAGGGAATTCCAGTGGTTTTTCCCTGTGTCAATCCAATCTAAATATTTTTCTTTTAGGAACATTTGGAAACAATCTCTGTTAGTTTTATTGTATTTCCAAATGATTTTCGGTGTACTATGTACTATTTCTAAGTCTTTTGTTCGAAGTGAAGCTCCAAACCTATGGTTTTCATGGTCACTTATTCCTGGTCTCAACATTAATGTGGCAATCATTTAGATGAATTTGTTGATCTGTGAAGTTAATCTACATTCCAAAATGGCCCTCTAATCCTGTGCCATTGAATTATTAAATATTGAGCATTGGTGTGCGAGTGTGCGCTTTGAAAGCAATCACTGGCGGAAATTATGTTCTCGTATATCTTTCCACAATCAAACAAATATTTATTTTTGAGTCATAAATAATGTAAGAATATTCTCCTAATGTAATTTCATTGATTATTACTCATTTATGGCCTCAAAAATTATAAAAAATAAAATATTTCTCATCTATAAGATAAATATCACACTGTATGAGTAAAATTTAGTATGGTACCCTCTTCCAAATTATGGATTGAATGAGAAGTTCGACAATTGATTATCAGGAAAAATAATATTGTCCCATTAATTTCTACTGTAGTTTGATTTTTGTAATATATCGGATACTCGTAAACATTGGGATGCTGAATTTCTTTTGGGAATAAGATTTCTCAGTTACAGTTTACACTCAAGAATCGTATTCTTTCGGTTGAAAACTAACGTTAGGCTTTTTATTTGTAATATTTCAAGATGATCGTTATCGTATTTATTAACCTAAAATTTGTCAAAAGAAATAGAAAGAAATTCCATCCAATGACAGTTAAGAATTGTTTGTTTTTGNTAATATTTCAAGATGATCGTTATCGTATTTATTAACCTAAAATTTGTCAAAAGAAATAGAAAGAAATTCCATCCAATGACAGTTAAGAATTGTTTGTTTTTGTTCTTTGCTATGTTAATTCCGTTATTCATTATTGAAGTAACCAGAGATGGGTCTAGTTTTTCCATAGAATGATTTTCTTTTACGTCATAAAACTGCTCGTTTTTCGCGGTTTTTCTCGTCGCTGTGAATATGTAAATCAAATAATTACTAAAGGAAAGCCTAAACGTCGCGACGTTTTCCACCGACGCGTCGGTGGAAATAAAACTTAGGCCTCTGAGGAGAGATAGAATCAAATGCTTTTTGAAAGGCAGCGACCTGGTAATTAAACACATTTAGAGAAAGAGACACTCTTGTGTTTCTTCAAAGAAATACTAATTATGTTTCACGCATTTTAAGTAATATAATTTGTTAGTTTCAGCTTTCTAGAGGTTCTCCTTCCTTCCTATATGTACTGTGGGAACATTTTGTATCCAAGAAAGAATCTACGTCCAGATTTAAAAGGATATACAGGATTGTGAGCCACTGAAAATTGTTTTTGTATTCTTATTGAAATCTTTACATTTTCTTGTTCCGTCTCACACCTTAGTTCGCGAGATAGAATTATGTTTGGTGTCTGGTATTCAAATTGCGTGTTATAAAATGTGGTTGTAAAAAATCGAGCCATCAATACAGTGTTTCACTCCATAAAGCGGCTAACCAGGAATTCAGAATCCGTTAAAAAATAAAGGAAGCGTGTTAGCTCTCGTCCTTAATGAGATCACCTTCTATTTATTAAGAGTAAAATAGGAATTTTGACTGTGGGACGTCCGAGTTCCCATCATTTTTACCGTGAGAGCGTGCATTTTAATGTATTAAAAACGGAACACCTCTCTGGTAGATTAACTCTATTATGAACTTTTACAATATATCCGAAATTCCAGGAAATATAAGTGATTTTGAACGATGGCGGTGTAATTTGTTTCAGCTACCACAAATTCCACTTCTCAAGAGGTCATACCATAAATGCTTTAAGATTATCTTAACTTAATAATAACGTACGAAAAACGGGTAGAACACTCCTTCCGTGGTTCTTTGTGCTCTATTACAGTATTTCAGAACGCTGGAGCTTGAGGTTTGCTTGAGGTTAACTGAGAAGAAAATGGTTTATGAAGGTAAATGAACGCCTGAGCATAGTAAATCCGGTATCTCAGTCTTCGGCCGCAAGGATTTTTTGCTAGCTCTCATTGAATTTATATCTGTATTAGGGTTAAGAATTCTACTGCACACGACACGTTAGATAAATTTTATTCATAACTTTTATTTAATTTTATCAGATTGCTAACAATAATCTTCTTAATAGTTTCTCATTATTTTTTCCATATAAGGATTATGCTACATTGGTCAGTTTGAAATATATTAGTAATAATAAATAAAAATAATTAACTTTTCTCATAAAACTCAAACTAATCTCTAATAAAAGAGTTACGTAAATTATTCCTACAAGACTCAAGCATTATCGCATCAAACTCAAATTTTTGAAAATAGCTACAAATCGATTAACTTTTTCGTTCCCTTTGAATCTTTTCGGATTTTGTTTTGTATCCGGGGAAGATGATGAACGCTTTGGAGCTAGTTGCCTTTTATTTTTGGTGCGGAATTTCTAAGTTTTACCGATAAGTGTTTGAAAGCGAAAAATACTCGTAAATTGCTGATATTTTACCAACAATGAAAACAGCAAATAAATATTATAAAATTGCCACTTATATTGACGAGACAAAATGTTTACATATTTTCTTCTGTTTAATTTAAACGTATATTACTAATCTTACATTACGTACATCGACTTATGAATTTAAAGAAGTATAAATGTTATTGCGTAAAATTTATTTTTAATCTCATTCGTCATACCGAACTTCGCAGTATTTTTCCTTTTAACTTTTATGTTGTATTTTTCTGACTTATGATGACGGTATTGGGTTTCATTGCGGCATTTCAGTCTGATAGCATTCCTTACGCTAATTCGTTTCGGGAAAATTGGGTACTTCCTGGGATGGAACCTGGGGCCACTTCCATGTAATGTGGATGGATTACCGCGCATGTTAAGTGTTGATCTTTTTACTGAATTATCTTGGGAATGTTTTCCTTTTTAGTTCAGCCTAATACATTTATCAAAATTGTTACCAATAGAGTCATTACGCTACACTAATGTGAATCTGTATTTATATTTGGCTTGTTACGGAAATCAAGGGAAACTACCTCACTCCTCATCTTGCTTAGTGTACCTCACCCTCACATAGATCTTGGTTGCTAATGGTAGAGGGGATGAGGTTCCAGGTGGTCTTCGGGTTGAATATCTTACGCTCAATAAATGCATATTCGGCTTCTCAGTCAGCGGTAAGGTGGAGTTGGTCGTCCAGGATTGGTGGAAGCGGTCCCGTGTTTTATTCTTGCGGTAGACTTCTTTCTCCGATAATTGTCTTCAGGAATAGCAGTCAGCAGTATAAAATGCTAAAACCATATCCATCTTTGTCAATAAGCACTGTCATTATCCTGAGCCGATCAAATAAGTGATGGAAAAAATAACGCCAAGAAATTTTAAGTAGCTAAAGCATCTTTTCAGAAACGTTTTGCAACTTCGGGTTAAAGGCGCGGTGCGACCACCTCGAAAAGTGCCACTCAATGTAAAGCGAAGATAAGAATGACGAACGTCCGCGCCGTAAGTCTCGAACACGAATTTCAACTCCGAAAAAAGTCACAAATCGCCCGCTCGTAAATGGCGCGCATCCGTTTTTATCTTCGGATACGTTATTGGTCCGCTTCGTTCCACCAAAACTCTCGGCCGGCTTCTTCCTCGCTCTTGTGGTTTTGAAGAATTCGAATACCATTTACACCGGATGCTTCTCGGAATGGAGGGAATGCAAGATGCTTCGAGACTTTGCTTCGAGAATCTTCGAAGCATCTCTCGTTAAAGGGTTGCGTCGCGTTTTATTTTCAATGCAGTTCCATTCGAAAACATTACTCGCTCTCGCATATGCGCATACTCTGTTTCGAGAGCTTGTCCCGCGTCGGAAATTTTACTTTAAGTATCTCATCGGAATTTCGTTTGTTTTAAACTGTTCACGCAGTGGTTCGTTCAATCTTATTGGTTTTATAAATGGTTCTTATGGGTACTCGAACTTGAATGGGCGGTTGTTCCTTAAAATACCTCACTTGAATAACGAAGACCTTTTACTGAGCGGAGCGTAAGACCGAATCATCATCAGAGAATAAATGTTTACGGCAGCTTCCGCGAGATCCCCCTTTCATCAGCCTCTCTGCCAACAAGGACAATTTCATATTTTCTCTCGTCGATATACTGCATGTAAATGTTCTAAACGGTGTCATGGCTAACAAGTTCCAACTTGTTTGCAAAAGGGAACGTCAACATTCATCTCAGTAAGTAAATATAGGTTGTGCGCGAACATTTTCCGCTCATTTCTTCAGAACCATTGCGAGGCTATATTCCGGGACGTTTTGCTCAGACGTTTAAGAGAGACCCGCAGCAAAAACTTCGGTAGGCTTCCTCTTTGATTTTAGATTAGGTTTCCGCCAAAAACTTTGGCGAAACGACTTTCCTTAAAGGAGAGCTCGCCTCAAAAGGAGAGTCGGAGAAAAACACTCCTTCAACCTGAATAAAATCGCCCTCCAAAGATCTTCCTTTATTTTTCTTTACGACCATTCGCAGGCGCCGGTTCTTTCACGCCTCTCCGAATCATAAGGTGTTCCTTTTATGTTGCCAGCTGATGGACCTCCGAAAAGGTTCCTCCGTGAAAGATAGAAAAAAATTATGGACCCTCCTCCCAACAATATCAATATTCCGCCACTATGGAAACCGATAATTTAGCCGCCGATCCCTCTTTCAAATTTTAGACTGCTTTCACCAAAGCTAAGTCTTTTGAAAAGCCCTACAGCCGAAACGTTGCCTGAAATTTTAGCACGATTTCTTTTGAAAGGAACAAAGGTGTTTTTGATTCTCTTATCTGTTCGTAAACTTCCCGGTAAAATTGTCTGCCGAGGGATGTCAAATAAACAATAACGTACGTCCTAAGGGCAATAAAAGTTTCGCCGTATCTTTTTATGCGGAATATATTTCGATGACCGGTTCCGACGAGTAATCGCCCTCATCACGTAATTTGTCTGAGATAATCTTCGTAATAAATTTTGGGGGAAGGACAGTACGCTTTTTAGGCTGTTCAGAGCCGTCTTAGAATTCAGCGAAGGAAATCAAACACATTATGGCTGAGGAAAAAAAAACGAGTTGTTTCATTATTGCTGGAATTCGATTTCTTTCAAATTGATCGTGTGCAGAAGGTATTCTCAAAGTTTCGCCTTACAAATGTTCCCCGCTTTAACTTGAATTTTGAATAAATAGTTTTTATTCTTTTTATATCTTTCCTAACTGTACAAATTATCTCAATGCTTATGCGAGAGATTTTCTACCGTTGGAAGATAGTGTAACATCATTTTGCGTCTCTTAGTAATTATATATGCCACGTAAGTGGTACCTTTTGATTATTTATCTAACTCTTGGTACCAAGTAGATTAAAAATAATATAGCAAGCGTGACGTTGTGGAAACACTCACAAATCCTAAAAGAAATAACGCTTCGTAAATTCTACAGCAGATTTTATTGACTAGTTTCGTCAACGAGTTGACATCTTCAGGTCCACCCTAAAGTTACGAAGTAATTCTTTCTTTTAAGATGCCAAGTAGCTTATTTAAAAGGCAATATAACAAACCCATTCTCCATGAAAAGGTTCCTTGAATCTTCATTAATATTTTTAAATAAAATTCGTCGCCTCCCAAACTCAGGAGGAAACTTTTATCTCGCTCAGTCTTTGCTTTAAAGTCGCCATTTCTGTATGCACACAGTGTCTCAGGCTTAATCTCGAAGCAAGGATTGCTGTGCACCTTCGGTTTAAACGCATAAGTGTACTATCAGTTTCCATGCGAATATCGCTCTCTTACTCAAGGTTTCGGTTGCTCGCTGGGGGAAGAAATGAAGTTCAGCGGAAGAAAAACCTTGAAGTTTTAAGAGGTTCGTTTCCTAAGACGCAGAAGCTCCTTTAAAATTTTTGTAAGTCTATTTATAAGTTACTGATGTATCACCGTCACACGGTATCTTTGGAGTCTGTCGTAGTTCACCAATGACAATCAAAACATAATTGACACACAAGGTTGAATGATTGAAAAAGACATGGAAAGAAAATCTTTTAAGACTTTATTAATTTATTTTATGGGTGAATAATTTATGGAGATTTCTATATCGGAACCTAAAAATTTTTAAAATGGAAAACAATAGCTTTGTACAAGTCCCACGAAATATTTATTTGTTCAATATGTTTCAACTCACCGTGGCATCATCTTATGTGTGTGCCTGATGATGCCACAAATCGCACAAATAAATATTTCGTGGAACTTGTACAAAGCTATTGTTTTTCATTCTCGTGATGGAGTTCCACAAAGTTATGGCTTCAATGCTTGATATTACTAAAGATTTCTTAAAATTAATGAAAAATGTTCATTAAAAATCTCGGATTCTGCAGCTGAAGATTTCCAAAAATGCTACCTTAAGGTGTAAGAAAACGTCCTTGCAAAACTTGCCCAAATCATGTTTTTAAAAATTGAACTCTATATTGCATCTCACTGGTTAAACCGGAAACTTAAACGCCTGCATGCGCAGGTTTTCGTGCGGACTTTCCGGTTGCATCCGTCGTTCAATCTTTAGATGAAACTTACGTTACAAAGCGGTCGAACAGTACCCCAAGAACACATATAGGAAATTTACGACAAAGGAGAACGGAGTATTTTATCACATCCGTATTGAAATGTTCACGGAGCGGTTGAGCGTAATTGATGGCCTTACGCTATTAGTACACTGTCATTCGCAAAAACCCCACGTTTCTGAAAGGGCTCGCCATCGTTAAGAAAGGTTGCTCGCTCTTCGAGAGAGTATCTCACTTGTTTGGAATCACAGACGCGGAGAACTCCGCTTCGCAGTGGGCGTGGGCGGCGTTTTGTTCCTTTTCGACCCCTTTTATTCCTCCGGCCCATTTCCAGAGAGAGAAAGGCCACTTGTGGAGGAAAGGTAGAAAGAGAGGGAGTATTTGGGCTCAACTGGTGCATCCTCATTCTCACACGATCTCCTCAGCGGCGTTGCCGTTTCTTCTCCGTTCCTTTTTTCTGCGTCTCGCGGGATATTAAGAACGCGCCGATGAAAGAAGTGGTCACGTGACCATCCGGCGAAGGAAAGTATTTCTCTCGAATCGCTCTTCTTCCGCTTCCAATACTTTCATTCGTTCGATAGAGAAGTAGTGGTAAATACGATACGAGTGCTCCTTCATTGGTTAATAAACTCCTCCAAGGAAGTTTATTAACCAATTAAGGATATTTATTTACTGGAATACTTCGAGAAAACTGGTTACGAGGCAATCCCGAGCTGCAATTAAAGCATCATTTTAGCGATATAGCGGGGGAAACAATTCTTACGCCTATTAAAGGATTAAAAGATGAAAATTATAGAGTTATGAAGGTAACAAATAATCCCTCGTCGTCGGCGCGTTTTTGTAAGCGTTTTGCCGCAATGTATAAAGTATTCCAGTTAACTGTGAAACATACGCAATTAGAGATTCTCGTTTACTATTTTATTCTAGAAATAAATGAACTCACGAACTACTCCAGCCAGCTACATCAGTCTTCATCGAACAAAATAAAACTTCCTTCTTATGAGCTGATTTGGTTGCCTAAAATGAAAACAAGGTTGATTATGATACATAGAAAAAACAGGGTCAGATTTATAATTAGGCGCAATAGGCGCTAGCTGAAGACCTCAATAATACCGTACTTATAAACTATCAATTACAAATTGATCTGGTTTTTCGCTTCAAGAAAGAATCTTATATTTGTTGAGTAGGTCCACATAATATGTTTACAGAAAATATGTATTGCATTGCTTATGCCATTATCTAATGTTAAAAGTCTATCCATAATTCATTGCAATTTATAGAAATACTATGTATAATTCAAAACTTGTTTGTTTATTCTTTCCGTAGTGAAGCGTAAAGTTTTATATGGGATGTATTTTTGTGTATTTTATGAAAAAATTGGAATCTTTACTCTCAAAAATGCAAGTGGGGGCCTCAATCTGATCTTTACGCCTAGGGCCTCTAAGTGCTTAAATACGCCCCTTTTAATAATTTATATTAATGATTTTCCAATGGTTTTCATAGAAATGTTTGTTTTCCTACGTACAAGTACTATGGAGGATTGAATATAGCCGGCATAATTCCGGTATATTTAAAATACACTCTGGTATACGTACGGATCGTAGGTGCGGTCTAATAGTTTCACATGCGGCTCTTCAATGAAGAAATGTAATAACTTGTTCCTGAAATGTAATAACATCCTTGTAATAACTTCTTCTTTTCATTTTCATTTCCATTAATTGCAGGTTCATTAATCACAAGAATTTTAAGGAACGTACTTCCTTCATTTAACGATGTTCAATGATGCATCAGATTCGATTTAAGAGTTAATTTTTTCGATAAAGCAGTTCGAGTCAAATTAATATATTGTATACCATTTACGTTGTGTAATATACAAAACTCTCGATGTGTTATACCAAATCCTATTACATTTACCAACGAAACAATCGAATTGCAGCTATGTCAATGGTGACGTAAAGTCGCCATAAAGGCATCCAGATAATTAGAAATGCTTAACATTTGTATCCGCTTGTATCAGATTCAGCTAAAACGTCCGGAAGTTAAAGCTGTGTTTGTATGTATCGGAGGATGAATATTCATCGCTGATTTTCGACCAGTTAACTTGCAAGTGCGATTGAAATCGGAGTCTTGTTTGGTGGGGCCTTCTTGTATGTATGGGCATCAAGTAGCTTTAATGGGCTTCTTGAATAAAAAAAGCAGCGAGTAATAGGCGGGATTGTTTCGAGATTTCCTTATTTCCTTTTTAACCTTCGCTTCTTTCACATTATCAGTTTGCAGGAATTCTGTAGAAGAATTCTAGAATGGCAAAGGAATCGAGAGAACAGTATTTTTCTTAAAAACGTTTTATTCTAAGAAATTCTTCGAACAATTAATATTAGCTAACTAAGCAATGATATGAAGGGATCATTGAGTTGCCATTATTTTCTTTTCTATTCACTATATTTAAGAAACTATTACCGAATACAAATATCCATTAATATTAAAATCAGTAAATGGGATTTCTTTGCAGCATTTTTAGAAGTATTTTAAACAAAATTCTTTAATATACTATTTTTTTCATGGAACGATTTTGCCAAAACTTAAGTCAAGATTGAGGAGGGTTCGTGAATATAGAAAATCATCAATAAGATCCGAATATTTTATCATTTTTACTTCAACGGACTTTGGTACCACGCTGGTCTTCTTCTAAAGTATACTCTTACCAATAACCATTGCCGTATTTGTGTTCGAAAAAAACTCTCTCATTACAGCTCATACCTGGTGTTACCATCTATATTATCTCAGCCGTTTAACTCGCTCCTTTCGCATATCTCATTGTGTTGCGGAGAAACTACCTTAATTTTAGTTCTATGCAGTTAAGACTGGATAACGCTTGTTAAACCTAAAAATGCGAAATATATCGAAAATGACTCGAATATTATCTAGTTTAATAAAAATGAGAATCTGGCTCAAAAAGTGAAACTAAACACCTTGGAACCGTTTCCTTGGAGCTGAATTTTCCTCAATAAGAAAAACTCTCGCTCAAAATTAATCGTGTTAATTTTTTATTTTTCCTTTTACCTATTTTTGAGATCTTTTGCAATCGCAAAAACATTCGACCTCGAAACTTCATCGGAAATATATTGCTCGTTTACTGCGCCTTCCAGATATCCTCGTACAACCAGAAAAAAGTTTCGACGTTTAGCTTCTTGGAAAATGGAGCTAATTGTGCTTGTAAAAGTGTGTACTTGGCTTTCACTAATTGATATTAATCTAAAGGTGTTATGGTAACCCGAAGTTGATACTTAATCAAAGCTAGTTTCATGCCTATGCGTAATATTTTAGAACAAGAAGCATTTTGTACTATCCCTGTAATTTAATATTTTTGTTCGAATTTATCCAGTGTGTTTATCTATGAATATATTCTACGTAGATCAAATTTATGAATGGTGTAATGAGTGAAGGCTATCTATCTATAAAGAAATATTTTACGTGCTACTAGTTACATTTGAAGTCGATAGTAATGTTCCATGTATATAAGAAAGATAGATAAAATCAGGGTATCTTCAGGGTTATTTCAGTAATTTGAACACCTTTTCGAAATTCCTGAATATGGTGCACTTGAGCTGAAATCATCCAAGTTTACTACATAAGTGTTCTACCTTTCGGTAGGTCCATGTGCCCTAATATTCCCTATGCATAGCCTTTTCTTTCGTTACATGGTAACTCACCCCACCCTTTATGTCTCCTAACATATTTTGCCTCTGCCTTTTCCCTTGCATTCTACCCTCAATTACATTCTTCAGCAATCCCTCTCCTCTCAATAATTGACCCACTCATTTCTTTTGTCGGCGCTTAATTCCTTCAGTTAAAACCCTTTCCTCCCCAACAATTTCTAGCACCTCTATGTTGGTTTTTCTATCCACCCAGCTCACCTTTTCCATTCTATGCCACAAACACATCTCAAATGCCTCCAATCTTTTGATGTCCTCTTTTCGTAAGGTCCACGTTTCACACCCATACAGCAAAACACTCCATATCAAGAATTTTACCAATATTTTCCTGATTCCTTTATCGAGACCCTTTGTCATCAATTCCCTCCGATTCATAAAAGCTTCTTTGGCCAATGCTACTCTTTTTCGAACCTCATCTCCACACCTCCCATCCCAAGATAGAACACTACCCAAGTACGAGAATTTGTCCACCTGCTCTAGTATTTCCCCATCCACCCTGACATTTAAGTTAGCCTTCTTTCCCTTAGTGAATCTCATTACTTTAGTTTTACTTACGTTTATTTTCATTCCATATTCCCTTGCCTTATTGCTTAGTGCATTTACTAGCATTTGTAACCCCCCTTTCGGAATCGCACACAATAGCTTTATCGTTTGCACATCTTACTGACTTCACCACTTCCCCGCCAACTTGCACTCCCTTGCTTATTTATTCCCAAGCTTCATTCACCATTTCCTCTGCATATGTATTAAAAAGCGATGGTGATAATGGGCAGCCTTGTCTTACCCCTGTTCCTAACTCTGCCCATCCCGACTCCCCCTCAGTTATTCTAACTCGCGCTGTTTGATTTAAGAACAAATTTTGCACCAAACGCCTATCTTTCCAATCCAACCCAATTTTCTTTAAAATTCCCATTAGTTTTGGCCATTGGACTCTATCGAAAGCCTTTTCAAAATCGAAAAAACATGCAATCCTTTTTAAATTCCAGGCTTCTTTCTACTAGTACCTTCATTACCCCGATTGTATCCATCGTTCCTTTTCCTTTCTGAAAGCCGAACTGGTCTTCTCCGATTTGCACCTTAATTTTTCCTTCAATTCTTCTATTCAATGCCCTCAGAATAACCTTTGCCAAGTGAGATATTAAACTGATTGTACGATAATCCCGACATTCCGAAGCATTATTCTTTTTCTGTAAAGGAATCAGGATTGTCTTAGTGAAATCCTCTGACCACTTCCCATCATCATAAATTTTTCTACATAAATTATAGAATTCTCTCTTACCCCTTTCCTCCAGGATTTAAGTAGCTCAACTTAATCTCGTCAATGCCTGTTGCTTTATTTCCTTTCATATCATGCAAGGCCCTATCAATTTAATATTTAATTTAATTTTAATATCAATTTCACTATCTAATATCCCAGGTCCAACATCATCGTCCTCCACTTCTTGTTCACTTTCTAACATAATGTTTGTTGACTTCTTGTCCTTCCCATATAGTTCCTCAACATATTCTTTCCATCTTTCCCTTATGCTGGCTGAATCCCGTAGAACGTTACCATTGTTATCTTTTATTGTGGTTATTCGGTTTCGTCTTTTATTTCCCGTTAACTGTTTCACCTTTCTATACATTAGATCGACCCTCCCACTTTCGTCCAGCTTTTTTCTATTTCGTTACATTGACCCTTCCACCACTGTTCCCTTGCCCTATTTTTTTCCCTTCTCAGTTCGCTATTGAGAGCCTTATACATTCTTCGTCCACTCTCTGTGTTAAGTCTTTTCCATTTCCTTCTTTCCTCCATTTTATTTATCATTTCTACTGTCACCCATGGTTTCCTATTTTTTTTGCTTGACCCTCCCAATAGTTACTTGGGCACTGTTCCTAATACTGTTTTTAATCTTTTCCCATTTTCCGTCTTTAGTAAGTTCCCTTCGCTTATCCTCTAAGGCCTTACTGACCGACTCTTGGAACTCTCTAGCTTTCCCATTTTTAAGGGCTTTTAAGTTCCATTTGGGTGTAATTTTTGCCCTAAAGATCTTTTTAAACTTAATTCGGTTTTGAGTTCGGACCTGAGTCAACATCAGTACCAGGGTAACTTCTTGAGTTTTTAACACTATTTCAAAACCTATTTCTTACCAAAATCTAATCAATTTGGTACCTATCAAATATCTTATCAATTTGGTACCTATCTCCTGGCTTTTTCCCTGTGTACCTCCTTCTGTTATGGTGCTAAAAAAGTGTGTTTGTAATACAGAGGTTGTTCCTCTTTCAAAAGTCTACTAATTTCTGTCCCATTTCGTTTCTATTTCCTAGTCCGAACCCTCCCACTTCTTCTCCGTCTTTACCTTGCCTAACTACCGCATTCCAGTCCCCCATTACAACTAGGTTTTTATTTCCTCTAACCCTTCCCATTACTTCTTCTATTCGTTCATAAACTAGTTCTATTTCATCATCACTGTATTCACTAGTGGGAAAGTACACCTGAACTATTGCCGTGTTTACTGGCTCAGCCTTTGTTTCTACTGACATAACCCGGTCGCTTATTAGCTCTGTGGCTATCACGGCTTTTCCCTCTTTCTTGTCTAACACTAATGCAACGCCCCTCTGGCTAGTATTTCCTCCACTGAAAATTACTCTAACATCATCGCTCCAGAAATCACGCCCATCCTTCCATCGCACTTCACATATCCCTAGTACGATATATTAATGTCAGACCTCTTCATTTCTACCTTTACATTTTCCAACTTCCCTTTCCTAAGCATTGCCCTAACATTCCAAGTTCCCATCTATATCCTTATATTGGCAAATCATAATTGCTAGGGATGAATTTGTGGTGGTCTCCCCTTGCCTTCCTCAACCTTTCTTTTAACGTGACACCACCATCACCCATAATGGCCGCCTCATTGAGGTATAGACGCTGCGTGGACTACCTTTCGTCTGGCCCCTACCTATTGACCATCCTGGCATGGGTGACCCTACCAGGAACATAGTTCCCGCCAGTTACGCTCTCCAGGTTATAGGAACACGCAAGCCCTTCCACCACGACAAGGTTGTAGTCCAGAGAAGGGCCAGGTTTAATAACAATATCTTATTTAATCTTAAGAATGACTGAGTAAATAAGCTATTTTAATTTTCTGATTATTTAAATTATTTTTACAATGCTTTTTTATTTTATTTTTTCGCGAAAATGTTTCTTACATGATAATTATGATACATCTATATATTTATGAGACTTAGAGAATAAAACAGTCCATTAGCAAAAGAGGAGAACATTTCTCATCCATTTCTGCGGACTTGCGGATTTGACACGAAACGCGACGGGAGCAACATGTAATACGGGTGTTTTATCATCAAGATAGATCTTCATGCCATAAGAAGTCACGAGCCAAATCCCAGTTTTTTAATCATAGGATGCCCTTGAGATTTGCAATCGATCACTCTTGAGTCCTTGAGATCTTTTTTCGTTACAATGAATGCACTGCGCTAACGACAGCGAAGCTTATATCAACTGTCAGGTGCTAAGATTCAAATTCTTTCCATTCCGCCATGCGCATCGCATCTACATTGGATGGAATTACTTCTCTCAGGCATATTTTGTTTTTCGGATTAATGGCGTTGTGTTTCTTTGGCTCCAATTCGATAAATTATTTTGTAAGAAACTGCCTGAGTTAGATTTCGGAAGACTGGAAAAATAAAAGGTTGGCTTTTAGTTGCCCATCAAGAGCTATCAAAGGAACTAATGAATTGAACAATTCTTGTAAATGATAAACATAATTTTTGATAAATTTCGTTCGTCCCATTTCAATTAGTTCCTCATGAATATTTCAAAATTCCTGTGAAAGGCTCTTTTAAACTGATCTAAAATAAAGTAAGGATAAAGTAAATTTAAAGTAAGTATAAAGTATATGAGTTTGATGTAAGAAGGGTCTAATCTTGCCCTTAAATAAAGACGTTTTATTATATTATTATTATAAAATAACTAGTCTGCTAATTTTTTTAACAGGACTAATCTGGAATTGTAAATATAGCGCATTTATCATTTATTTAATTTTATAAAAATAGAGGGTTAAAATTGCTCAATCTACGAGGAAAAAAAGCCTTTAATAGTAAATAATACAAGTATTGGTATAAGGTGTAGGTTCATCATAGAAATCCAGGCATGGCCGTGTAAGGCTTGTATGGCCGTGAGGTATGAACTACTTCAACGGCAGAGACGTGAAGACTAAAAGCAATGCAGATAAAGTGCTACACAAGAGCGATGAAAATCAAATGGGCAAACTGAGGAAATGATGAAGAATTCCTTAAAGGATTGAATTAAGGTATGAATCCCTGGAAACCATTGCCGAAATGAAGAGGAAAATCAATCCTATCCAGACTGATTCTTGGTAATCTCCTATTGAAAGTGTTGGAAGGAATGTTGAATTGGAGGAATCATGAAAAATAAAAATTGAATTACGAGAGGCGGGAAATGGTGGGTATTGGAGTCTGGAATAATGAGGAAATGAAGTGATTGGCTGAAACGGCTTGAAGATCTGCAGGAAACTCGTCCTTGGATATCTAACCTATTGTATGATGATTAAAGATATTCAAGATATTTATATATTCAATATACGGAGATACTTATATATTCAATATAAGTATCTCCGAACCGCAGAACCTCTTTAAAATAAATTTGAAATATTGAATAGTTTTAGACGCGCCACCTTTCGATAAGGGCGGTTATTAGCGACACTCAACGAACTAATGATATGCAGACTCAGGTTTTCCAAGAGCGTCTGTTATTCCCACGGCAACCAGTTTCGGTCATTCCTCGTCATTTGAGTTCGGCGGACGTGAGTGGGAAGCTCATTTAAATTTTGAATTATTTTTAAACCAAAGGCGCCGCAGCTTATGGACACAAAAAGTCCACAAGCTTTGACAATTACAAGAAAACATCATTTTGCTAATGGCGCTCTAAATATTCAATTAAGTTATATTGGTTTGATTGATCTGTTCTCGGTTATTTACAATGGGAAGATTATTCTTTGTCGTATTCTAATTTCTCTCTTTAATTTTCTCGTTCTTCGGGGCATTTTTCAAATATTATTTTTATCTGGAAAGCATTAGGATAGCTAAAGCATGACGCTGCTCTATTTACTGTTGTAGTTGATGGATATTTCTTCACCTAGAAGTCAAACTCACCTAATTTTATAAAAAAAGGCGTAGGAGAAGGAACTGAATTTATTGAGGAAAGATAATCGTGAGTTATTTAAAGGGAACGGTCACAAAGATACGATCTAGCGAAAGGTGCCGTAGAGTTTTAATTTTCGGTGAGATATAGTCCTATTATTTCCATCTTTTACAGTCTGCTAAACTAATCTGGGTGTACGCCTCTGTGATCCGAGGAGTTCCTTATTGCTTGTACGTCACGCCCTCTCCACCTCTCGTGGGAGGCCATTAAATACCTGCTCTTTCCTCTTCTGTATTCTCGTCATTGTTGGTGTCTTCCATTTTCAGCACTTCAATAAACAAACTTCTCAACACACTCGTCATAATTATGGCACCTAATATCTTGCGAAATAATACATGTATAATATTTATGTTTCCCGTCCAAGATAATGAAGAAAATAAAACTAGACGTAAATTATCCAGAAAATGGCAATCGGTTTTCTGTCATGGACGTAAAAAGCAATTTAACGGCAGTAACGGAAGATATTTATCACTTAAGATGATTTTATTTCAGAATGATGATCAACGTTCGAAACCATACATGCGAATTAACTAATGGAGAGCATTAGATCGACATTACCTTCCAATGGTAGGCATCATTATTTCAAGAAATGGACATTCGATGACAATTGTTTTCTCGCCTTTATTCCACGAACTGTCATATCTTTATATAAATCGAAGAAAGATCAAAGGTCGCGAATTCTCGCTGCTGCTGAGTCATTGTTTACGGAATATATGCTGATGGTCAGATATCAGATAGGCGAAGTTGATATATCTGTGAGTATTTAAATAGATTGTTCATGTGCAATAAGTGCATACGAATATGAAATTAGGTCTTATGACTTGCAATGGATATGTTACTCCAAGTTGTACAGCTAAGTTGACCTGGTTTCCTTTAGATTTATCCATTGAATTCGTCTCTCTTTGTGATGTAGGACAGTTATTTTAGACTTGAATACATTACGGTGACTTAAAACCGGTTTTCTGTTTTTGCGATATTTATATCTGATTTTAAAATTACTTTCATGGCCAACTCTATGAAAATTCCGCTACTTTTTTCTTCAGTTCTTAATGGACGTGACAGGATGATAGTTGTCATTTAATACTGAAAGAGAGACTTAGGGTTTGAGTCTCGAGGTTAGCTAGATAATTTTTACTGCTTACCAGTGTTACTTTCTTTAATTTTGGCTGCCAGACAAGGAATGAGAAACGGAAAGATAAATATAGGAATTATACTCCTCGTAGAGCTTGCACGAAAAAAGTAGAAGTTTTAACAACATGAAGTCCTTGCATTAGATCGATATTCTCCGTGAACACATCATATGTTTTTAATCCTCTACAACAGCTTACATACATTGTCGGTTATTAACCCTTTGAGTATTGATGACCCATTGCTTGGTTTTATTCCACGTCAGCCTTGAGACGAGATCTTCCATTCCTCGATGATTCAGTCACTGCGAATACGTATGATCAAGCCTTGAAGCACCCGCCCACCCGATGGCGAGCTGATTTTGTCAGGTGCGGAATGGGAGTTCATTATCGACATATTTATCTGCTTGCCCATCATGTACAAGATGTTGTAGACTTACAATGTTTCTACTTGATCAAATTCTCATTTAAATTGCAAAATTATCACCAAATGTTGAACTATTTGACCCTCTCGAAAATCATTAGAGATTCCAAAAATGTTGCCGCTGTACTGTCCGAACGATATCGTAGTTGATTTAAGATGACGTATTGATTTCAATGAATCGTGGTTGTCGAACGTTACAAAATGAGTAATAAAGTCAGCGAGCTGAAAATTCAGTTTTATCTTTCTTACGTATCTTAAGATTCGTGATTATTCAGTATCTGCGGAATTCTTTATGGATGCTGTATTTTAGGCTGTTGCAAGTTGTGATACTTTAACGAATAAACTTTACCTGCTATGATCCCTTTCTGGCTGATAGGATCTATCACCCCAGGAAACTGAAATCTCAATCTTTTCTGGAATTGGCTTGAAACTAATAAGTTTTAAAGCTAATAACATTGGGCTCTTGATAACATATTTTATCTGGAATAAATGTTTAATTGTACTTTTTAGGAAATTTTTATTTAATGTAAATTCATAAGTTCATATTTGATTTTTTCAAGTGAATTCAAGTAGATATTAAAATCTCGATATTTTGCGTTACATACTCTCATAGGAATGAAAGAATTGTCTCATTAGATGAAGATGAGCGCATACAGAGCCTTCTTTTCCATTTTTAATTTAAGAATCTTTATGAAGGAAAAAATTGTCTACAATAAGTCAGATCAATCTTAAACCTCATAATGCATTTACTAGATTCCATTATCTTTGGATTAAGTTTTACTTATGAATAAAATTAATTCATCCTAAGGGGAAAAATTCTGGCATTATTTGGAGAAATATGTTGAGAGTGCTCCAAAAACAATCAAAATAATGAAATATGCGGTTATATTAGGATAACTTGGCTTAAGATGCTGGTAAACAAGCTTATGTATTACATATTATAAGCATATGTAATTTACAATAGTATATTAAATTTAAGTTTTGAATTCGATTAAGTACCCCTTGAAAGAGGTAAGAGTTCAACTTAAGTCGGCTGTTAAACTCTTTCATAAATATTACTTCTATTGATGTCATATACCTCGGAGACTCCTCATAGTCTCTTAATACATACCTCAATGATGACCCGCAATTAGCAGGGTAGACAACATTTCGTCTAATCATCTTCTTTTTCATTTGCATTGCTTTTGCTTCCAGTAATTTTTTCCTTCAAACTAAATATCTCAAGCAGAAGATTCTGACGGTTTTTTTTAAATCCACGTAATTTTTTATAGTAGTCAGTACGATATATACGCAAGGAGAATAAAACCCGTGGGTGTGTATTCAATTACAAATGTATCGATGGAGATGGATGATAATTCAAAGCTGCACAAGGGTTCAGAAGACTCGTCATATTTATTAACCTAATTCCAGCAAACCATTTCCTCATAATTCTTAGAATCCATTCGCGGAGAAAATGAAAATCAAGGCGCGATTACAATCACAGCGCAAATCCCCGGACGTAATCCCGCCTAATCAATTTCCGAGGCGGGCGATAAATGGCACCGTTTAAAACGCATCGGGATGAATCTTCACAGATCTTCTCTCAGCCTCGTCTCCTCGCGAGTTAATCCAACGCCCTCTTCCGGTCGCCATGAACTATGGACTTGATCCATTCCAACACGTGCCCTCCCTCTGGTGGGCGGTGGGGGCTGTTCAGCCCGCCGATCCTTGTTTTCGAAGGGCTGGGCAGCTCTTTTCCACGTACGAGTGAGTGCTCGAGGTGACCGTTCCCCCGTTGCGAGGGGCCCTGTTCGACACGACAAACCGTTACCTCGCCGCGATTGATCGATTCGAGATCGTGATCCGAGAGGTCGAACGGGTCGCCCTTTGTAACCGTGCGTGCTCTTCGGCAGATACTCCCTCTTCTTCTTGTGTGTGTGTAAATAGCGACTCTCGATTCAGATCCCTTCATAAATCCTTCCCTTCGAGACACGAGTTTGATCTTAATGCTCGCTTGTATATTTTCGAGAGAAATAATTCACAACCTGCGCCATATTGTTATTCGATTCCGAGTTTCGTTCGTCATGCGGTATTTCTCCGTCGGTTTTGTTTCCGGCTTCTTTTGTCCGAGATGGGGCTCTTGGCTCGTACAAGAGCATTGTATCTGGTCCGCGGGTGCATATTATTATTTTTATCCATCGATTCGCTCTCGTGAATAGAGTCTTTGTTGGAGGACTGGCACGCTTTTGACAAACAAATGTCGTACGTAACTCTCGGCAGTCGTAAGTCATCGGGCATAATTTATTTACCACCTGAGTCCGGATTGCTATTTCGCTATTGGGCTTATGTTCTCAGAACCGGTTTTGAAATTAGTGTCGTTCGAATCTCCCAATGCTTCGCGGGTGACTTGTTGGTTAACGCTAGAATTTATTAAGAGAGGTGCTGGCTGTCTCCAACTCGTATAGGCGATGCGTTTCTTGAATCGGAGATGTATCTGATATTACACACACTGGGAGCTACCTTCTCGTAAACTTCGAGTTATGACGGAAGTATAAGTATCCCTGGTTATTTATAGTCATTATATTCCGAAATCCGTATTTATTGAAAATATTTAAGGTATGGAACACGTTAGGGTGAGCTTTAACAATAATGTGCGATTAATTCTCAATTTTCGTCGATTGTTCTCCGTAGAAATTACAGATTATATATCTGCAAGTTACAGCGACTCTTTTGGCTTGTCATCCGGAAACAATAAGCAGTTAAGCAACAAAGGTGTTTCCAAAATATATTTTTTTTTTAAGATGCGAGGATCGGAGAACAATTTTGTGTTATTACGGTTCAAGATCTTACAGAAAAATGTAAGTGATGCTGTTGGGTTCCATTCACTGATTCCTCGCTATGAAATTTTAATTTGATTATAAAGCTCGAAATATTAACGCTACGCTGTTTTAAAATTACTTTTCTCCTTCGGAATGTCGAATAACCAGTGTTCGTCCAGCTTAATACGTAAGCTGTTCTGATTCACAGAGAACAGATATTCATGAAAATCGTAGGGAATATTTTCCATTCACTTCGTGCACATCACACTAGAAAATAAATTCAAAAAATTACTAATATTAATATTTCGACATTTTGACGACCGTTGTATCGATGTGTCCATATTAGAAAAGAAATGGGTACGTCAATATAGGTTGTATAATTGAGTAATTCGCGCGAAACTCATAACCAAATTTGAATTTATTTCATGATGGAGTTCCTTTAGATATCACTGGAGAAGATCAAGTTTAATCGTTCATGAAACCAAACGATCATCAATGGAGGGAAAGAAAAGTTTAAGTATACATAGGATTATCTTATCTTTCCATATCTAAAACCGGGACATTGAATTTTTGATTTTCCACAAAGGTGTAAGTAACCTTTGTGGAACAGTTCAAATCAAATCATTGTATGTTGTTTTGAAGATAAAGTTCCACCAAATATCGCTCACCAAGATTAACTTTAAAACTTTCTTTTAGCCAATTTAATGAGTTTGTGAGCCCTCGTCAATGGGTGCGCAGTGTAAATTTGTCATTTAATTTGGGCTTCTGATCACTTTCCAAGTACATCTCTGAATTTTCCGTCTTTTATTAATCGAAGTTTTCATTCAAATCGAGACAGGATAAAAACATCGCTCCAAACCTTGGCAGTATTGGTAAAAACGGGAGCTATGCAAAGACTAAGTATACATGTCGATTCCGTCAAAGATGGAGGAAAATACAGAAAAGGTTAATTAAATTAACAACTTTAAAAAATGCGCTTCGGCTCAAACAGGTTTACGGATTATTCTGTTACTTTCGTTCTAACGTCTTTGGCAGCTCTCAGGTGGGATAATGTAAATTATAAATCCGCTTTATAAAACATCCTTTCAGGTTCTTTGGTTGTGACAGAACACAAGCTTCCCACAGAGCCTGAAGGATTTCTCGAAATTAGAAATTGAAAGCGAGCGGAATTCGAGTGGCGCCGCGTCAGATGGAATGCGGACATGTCTAATTTATGTCCGCCGATAGGATGACTTTATACGTCCGTTGTGTTTATCGCGTGCAACACCAGTTCCAAAACACGTGTCGCCCCCGGTTGAAGCTTGACCCTCGTGATTTATGCCCCAGGAGCTTTGAGAGCGAGGAAAGATTAGAAAACTCTTCGCCTCTGCGTCGGAGATGGCTGAGCCATGTTCTTAGGCCATTTGAAGACAGAGGGAAAGATACCTGTCAAGCTTCTATCTTCAATTGCCAAGATTTTTTTCCTTTTCAAGGGAAACTGATTTTACGTTTGGAGACGGTTTTATCCCTTTCAGTAGTTGAAAGGATGCTTTGAACCATGTCGATGATTCGTGATGAAAATCGAAGAACCTAGTAAATTCAGGCTTGACTACTGAAAAGGAAACTATTACAGCTAATCTATGTGATTAGAATTTGAAGAAACTTAGGTAACGTCCGAGTATTCCGAGTTGTAAAATTTATTTCATTACCGAACGGCTGCGCTATTAATTGTTCGTTTCGTTCGGAGATTGTTTCGGCTACTCTCATTTCTTTGGCTGAAACCAGGTAAAGTCTTCAAAACGCGCACATAAACTACTCTATATATTTATATAAAATGTTGAAGAGCTAATATTTTACAGTATCTTATATGCTACACAGTATAAGCAAAGGTTTCACTTTCCACGAAGAAAGTGATGTTTGTGTTCCCAATTAACTTCAATTTACGAGGATGTTATTTTTTATAGTGCTCGCTGGGGTAGCGATACCCTGAAAGCAATTATAAAAGTCGCGTTAATTGCATTACTTCTTAATTAGTCATTTCATTCGTCCATAAAAGGTTTCACAAGTCGGGATACCTTTTTAGTGCAGTTGCACCTTCGGATGATTGCAGTTTTAATGACTTTTCTACTTGTGTTTATGTTAAGCGCTTTCATTGAATATATAATTATAACCTTGTATGTATGAAACTGCATTCCTCAAGCAGTAAATATTTCTAAATATTTTTCCGTTCAAATTTTATGAAACCAGTAATTGCTATGAGCCCCGAAAAGAAATTCTAATGTTAAAGGCATCTTTTATTATAAAACTTTTTAAACTTTTATTAAAAAATTCTTTTGCCAAGATATATGCCATTTTTCACAAAACCTTTCACTGCCAGGAATTGGTGAACGATTTTACGTTGATTATTTTTGATTATGCATCGGAATGCAAAAATGGTCTAACATTTTTCACTCGACCTGGCAATATGATCGACCAAAAGGTTTAAGTTTTCAGAATACTACCAAGCTGTTTTTCGAATAGTAAAATTTTTTCCTCCGAATATTGGAGGGACATTATTCGTAATTCTTTCCCCCTTTACCTTCAATTTTATTGGTAACATTGGAAGGAAGATTGCATGCCAATCTGTCAGAGTTTTTAGCAATATTGCGTCATATTCACCAGTTTCGCTTGAGAGTAAAGGGTTTAAAAACTTTTCCGTCGGTCTAATTTGTTTGCATCCGGGGAACAATAGATTTGTGGGCTCCATCATAATTTTATACGCGCATATTTCCATTTCTGTAATTTCCCTCAGCGAAACTTTCCCGTTCCTTGGGAAAAATACATGTACCGCCACCGAAAACCTTTCCGGTGAGGTATTCGCTTCTAAGAAAGTCGTAACCTTCGCCTCGATCTTATCACTCCATCTGCCCTTCCTTTTAACGGTTCAAAAAACTCTCTAAACTTTCCTTTATTCATTGCAGGAGCGCGTGGGAAGTGCTGCCTCCATTGAGCGCGGCCTGCCCCACGCCGGGCCTCCGCCCCACCCAACCCAGCACCAACTCCAGCAACGCCAGCATCCTCCCCAGGGCCACCAACAGTGCCCTAATCATCTACCGCTGCAGCAGCTACATCTCGGGCCTCGCCCTCAACAGTGCGGTCCAAGAGTCCCTCCTCCCTTTTCCAGGCCGCTGCCCCCGCCGCCCCCGTCGAGTACAGCGCCCCCGACAACGGCGGCCAACACCAACTCCCCAACCACCACCACCGCCGCACCGCCACCAGCGAAGGAACTCCCTCCCAGGTCATGCACGGTTTGCGGAGACCTCTGTCCGGGGTTTGCTCAGCACGTTTGGAGGTGAGTGCATTTTTCCACTCTCCCTTTTCTTCAGTCCCTCCGTGTTCCGTTCCAGGAAATTGGAGTTCCAGTGTGTCGCGATGGTAATTTTCCACTTCATTCTGAATTTTGTCTCTTTCTGTACAAGCGGTCATGGGTCTTGAATTCGAATTCATGCTGGTTCTCATTGTTGCTGTGTTTATATAACTGTTATTCTCCTTTATATCGCGAGTCAGGTGTTTCTAGGGAGTTCATTAATAATGATGGATGAAAAGGAATTGATTTTATCATCTCTTCGTGGCTATTGGAAACTCACAAAATAGATATCAACAAAATCATTTTTCTTTCACTACCCGATTAAAACATTCCCGATAGATTTACAACAGAGGTGTACAACCCTCAGGCCGCATGTGGCCCTTTACCCAAATCCTTGCAGATCAATATCTAATTCTTTCCTGCATTTCATTAGCTTTCAATCCTATAGCTTAATAAATCTAGTAGCAAAAGAAAGTTTGGTTGGAGTACGCCCTGAAATGGGAAAAGTTTGATGAGAAATATTCGACTATCTTTGAATAAAATTGTAATAAAATAATTAGAACAATGGTTTTCTGTGACTTATTATAGCTTATAATCAGCGAAGAACATTATCTGCGACCCGTGAAAACTTTGGAATTAGTACTAGAAATATTGAGCATAACTATAACCTGCGGTATTAAATCTAAAATAAATTTGAATAATCTACAATAAATCCTCCTTAAAATGTTTTATCAAAGATGCTATTGAAAATATGCGCAGTATTCAGAATGCAGATGGTCATCTCCTTTCTCGGCCAGAAGATTATCAGTGCCCTCTCTCTTCTCATTTATGATTATTATTATGGTTCGAGATATTATCTCGAACACTGAATGGTAAACTTAGAAAGTAGGATAGCAAAACCTGTAAAATTCGACTATTAGGCTAAAGGTAAATACACGTGTGTATAGCTTACCCGGAAGAGGAGTGACTCCAGTCACGCTCGCGTTCGTATGTTTCATCTCTGTTTTTCCTTAGTCTACGAAAATTCGCTCACCCTAGTTAGATACTTTTAATACAAAGAAATGTAACATTATAAGAATAAGATGTTTATAAGGAAAGAAATGGAAATCAGCTTCATTGTTTACGTGGAAAATTCAGCTGAAATCTTCATTTATGCCATTTGTATTTATTGGCAGAATTGATAATAATTATGATGCATATTTTCGGATTAAACTTAGTCGTCATTAACGCTTAAATCTTATGGCAATCGACATGGAAAAATTTCTGAATAAAGCTAAGTAAATTAATGAATTACGTCTTAAGTCTTTAAGAAAGGCTGGTTTCACAAAGCAACATAATTGAAAATAATCCACCTGAGCATTTTACACGGTTTAAGAATATCTTTCATTTATTATAATTCCCCGAACCTGTTTTTAATCGATGAATTATTGATGGCGTTTTGAACTTTATTTTTCAAGAATGTCCACTTTTCCGGATTTCCTCACGGGAGGCTGGATATCCTTCTTCATTTAATCTAAGCTGACAGTTAAAGACACTCAGGAAGACCCCTAAAATAAAACAAAAAGACCTAAAGAGAGCTTCCATGAGCGTGAAATTCTTGGTGATAAGATTCTTAAGGATCCATGGAATGAATATAAAGTGAAACCTTACGCTCCGAGGAGCTTTATACATCACGGGCATTAGCAGCAGAGGGAGTCCACATGGGAGGCACATTTGTCTCTGCTGGGAATTCGGGAGAAAAGATCCATTGAGCGAAGAATTTAAGAAATTCTATTCTTGATTTCATCTGAGAAGGAGATTGACGAGTTTTATCAAATAACGCTTTTCATTGCTTTGTATTTACTTTCATCAGGAGAAAGCTTTCTTGAAATTATCAGGCGTATGCAAATTGAACGAACTTACTTTCATAAAGTGCTCTGTAATATAATCTATTATATAATTTAGCGTTAAAAGATATTAATCCTCGATGATTTAAGTTGAAGATGAATTTGTTACGTTTCTTTGTACAGCTGCTGCTCCTTTCTTTTTCAATTAATACAATTTTCTTTAGTTAGGCTTTTCTGATAATTTTTCTGATTCACCGTCACAATAGATTCTACAAATTTCCCTTATTCCTCGATATTAACGAAGCTTTTTCTTTAATTCGATTTATGTCGCTAATGGATTTCAGTTGGAAAAGTGGTACAAATCTATTTCAATTACATAACTTGCTTCCAAGGAAAGTGAATAAAATTAGATTGCATCCCCTACTCCGTTCAAGATGTAATCAGGACAACATCGATATTTTTTTTGCCCTGATAATCTTCGATCTCTATATGAGGACGACAGAAATTTTTTGCCGTAATATCGACTCAAAGTTATGTGGAGAAATTTTTAAACTCATCTTGAAAGAATATATTATTTTTACCGGCTATTATACTTAATATTGGAATAAGAAGAGGAAATAGTTGGGCGGTTAGTTTTTCAAACTTTAGGGTAACTTCTAAATTTTAACTTTCGTTATCCTTGAGTTAAAACTCTTTGTTCTCGCGTTTGGGAAGATCAGGTCATTCACAGTAATCTTAGTAGAAAGAGCTGTTTTAATACTTATTTGAGTATCAGCAATCGACAAAAATTGGGAAACTTTCATGCTTGGAAAGTAAGGTGCAATCAAATAGCTGATTGAAATAGCTAAGCTGAAACACAAATCCGAAGCCGGTTTGAGTTCGAAATTCGGCGTCTACCAGGATGCAATTACAAAAAGAAGCTGAGAAGTTTTGGGATAGCAAACCTTGAAATCCAATGAATTTGAATGTAAAAATACACAATGGGATCCTGAAATCTCCGGTTTCGCTCGTTCCTTTACTTAGGGATTTGGGGATTTTAACTTTGGGTGGGATCCTCATGAATTTTAATTGATGTCAGCCTCCTCAGCCCACCCCGATCTCAGATCACGATGCTTTTAACCGAGTTCATTGACACTCGATTCCTTTCATTCCAACCTCTCTAACCTCTTCCGGAGTTAACAGCCATGGAAGATACATTTAGCCCATTTAAAATAAAGCGAATGGCAGTCTCCAACCGCCCATTGCGTCAGAGAAGAGATTATGCTCTCGCATGTTTTTTATTTCGCTTAAGAGGACAGAAAGCTCCATCCAGATCCGTGTCCTGCCCTTGCGATTTGCGGCTTTTATTCTTCCTTCTGGAATACATGACTTATCGCTCACTCGAGGCCTTCTGGACGTCTTAAGTGAAGTGTCGTAATGGTATGTCGTATCGTAATCTGAAGGACGGGACCTTACTTAACAATGGATCCTCAAGCTTGCATGCTGCCCATGTGATGCTTCTTCTGCATTGATTGAGCGGGATGTTCGGATCTGAGCAAAAAGTGCAGTACTGTCAGTCTCACTTGAAATATAAACAGGTACTGATGCAATGATTGGAAATTAACGTTTGTGAATATGTTAACACTCGTTGGAAAGCCTAAGTAGAAGAAGTGTGAGCTCAACCATTAGGTAATATGCTAAATCATTCGTAATTGCCTGAGAAGCTTAGTTGTGCTGATGTACTACTGGAAGTCTCTTGGTATGATTTTATTATCTCTGAATTGAACCGAATCAAAGTAAGTGTAAATATGTACCCTTTTTGGGCCCACATTTTTTAATTTTCTACTGCGAATGTCCTCCTAGTAAAGGTACAGAATGCAGAGAAAGCGTGATGATTGCTTCATAGTGTATTCTTCTTCCGTTATATAGGCACTGTCTCAGCATCTTAACAACCGTAAGAAAGGTAATTGACGTTACACGATTACAAAATCCTCCCTTCAATTTGTTTCAATGATTCAGCGAAGTATTCTGATCAAGTTGTGTCTAATAATCCCAATAACTGGCCCTATACCCAGTGTATCTGTAGTTATTTCATTCCATCTGACCCTAGGGATATTTCTATAGGTTGCGATGAAACCGATTGCAAACCTGCTATGTTGTGTATCTTACTGTGTGATTTTCTTATCATTGTATACAATCGTCCATTATTGTGAAATTGTGTTATAGATTTCCCTTTTTCCATATCTTAACCAAAAATTGCTCGTTTTCCAGTTATTTTAGATTTCAAATTATTAAATTTAGATATATTTAATCTTAAACATCTGTTGAAAACAAATCCTTTCTGTTTGTAATGTTCCTTCTTTTATTTTGTAACCACACCACTGAGGCATCGCGGATTGATAATTCAGATTATTTTTCGATAAGTGTTATATTAAAAAAGGAACTTTGTAATTTTCATAATTTAAATTATATTTCACGACAGGTTTCGGCTACATCGCCATCGTCAGGTATTATTTATTTCCTTAAGACGTAATTTTTCGTACTTTCTCTCGGATTGGCCAGTTATTTTCTAGTATTACTTATTAATAGTTATTTTTTTAACTTAAAATGTAATCAACTCAGAATGAATATTATCTGGTAAGTAGAGAGAAATTCTTGAGCTAGGAACGATAGAAAGGAAGAAAAATTTACGCTCACCAATAAAATGGCTATATAATTTAGGGAGAATAAATTTTTGTACGAATAACTTACATGTGAATCTAGAAATCTCAATCCTAACCCAGATCTTCTAATTGAGGGGAAGATCTTTTGCCGTCACGATGAAACGATTTCCGTTCTCCATCTACGAAATTTGTCGGTTCCGACTCGGATTCGTTCTTTTCCGTTTCGGAATCTTCGTCTGCATCTAAGCATGAAATGTATGCGAAATTTCCATTGCTTGGGACGAATAGCCCTCTCTAGGGATCAAAGGGCCCGCTTTGTGGAAAAGTATCTTCCATTGGGTCCCACGAGAAGCTTGTTTCCCATTTACTGCGGAGCCTTTTTCAAATGGCAAGTTATGCCATTCGAGATAGCTGTGTATACTGCAGGATTGCCTAACTAAGCCATCAGCTTTCATCTCGTCCCGTGCGCTTTCTTGATGATTGCAAGGAAGCATAAATCAAATTCCAACATTCAGAATATCTCCCACTGAAAGTACTTGGAAACTATTAACTTTCAAGTGGTCATATGTTTATCCAAGTGCTTGGGAATTCGGAAAAACTCAACACCGCTTGGAAAAAAGAAATGTAAGAAGGATCTGAGCTACCTCTCTTGTTCTCAACAGCCAGGAATTGATGCGGCGGGTATTAAATATTTCAGTACTGTTAATACCACAGATCACTTACATGACACTTATATTTGTATGGCACTCATTCGTTTCTCTATACATTACTTCAAAGATGTCTGGCATACGCTGTAAAACTGATGAAACAGTCGCCTGTGTATTCAAATGTATGTCACCTTTGAATACACATGATGCATGTGTATTCAAAGGTGACATAAATATTCTTATTCTTTGTAACGAAATGAATGGTGTAGCTCATAGAATCTCATCAAAACTGTCAACCGAAATGAAAGTGATTTATTCCAGCGATACTCAATCTAGAAACACACTATAGGTTGTATTGAGTTCTATAGGACTTGATGCACGATACTCTCTATACATTCAAAAATATTGATGAGGAAATTAAAGTTTGCGCGTAATTTAAATGGATAGAAGAAATGATTTGAATATAAAGCTTAAAGTATACGAACAAATATTGAAATAATTAAAATAATTACAAAAAATGAACAGTATTTAATTCATATCGCTCTCCAAAATTCAACAATTATTACTGCCAATAGTGGCTTAATATAAGGGATGGGAGGCCAAAGCAATACGAGAGGGTTATGCTAAGGAAAAATGCTGTGACACGTTGATTAATTTGATCTCCTAACGTTTATGATCGAATCCACCATATACAAGTATTATTGAGGTAAGAATGATAAACATTACTCTCTGTTTTGTATCATCTAATTATATCTATTACTTTGCAACGTTCGACGTACAGTAAAAGATGCAGCAAATGATGATAATTTGAGAAATTGAATTGGTTTAAGGCCGTTCCTCGCAATACTTTCCTGATTTGAATTTTAATGATTTGATCAACTAATACATGGGAATTTCATGGGAGTACGTTATCTTATTTACCACATTTAGCGCGTATTTCATGTGTTTGCCTCTTCACTTCCATTTCCTTCATCTGGTAGCTCTGCGAAGCGCAAGCCAGGCTGCGCTTATTTTATTTCCTGCATTAATTTCTTATTCATCTACTCATTCTACACCTCCTCGGCTTGTTGCGTCCCCTCCCTTCCCCGACTCACTTCGATGAATACGCTTATCAAAACTGTTATATTTCTCATACATCAACGTTGTCACCCTCATCTCCTCGAATGCGAACCGCATCCTTTTATGGGCCGAAATTTCTCCCGCGGCGATTAAACCGCGGCATCGTTATTTACTCGATACACGGCCACGCTGTGACATGATTTATGAATCTCAGTGCACGACCCGTCAATTTGCGCGGGAAGCGAGCGGTAAATAGCGAAATAGAGGCAATTGCGCAACTAAGTGCGGCCAAGTTTAAGATAGACGCGGATCATACATTGGGGCTGCCGATACATGAGGAAGAGAGAGCCTGCATTATATTTTTTCTCCGATGCGATCTGCCGTGTTCGAGATTGCCGTATGAAGAACGCGTGTCTCTAATGGAGAAAAATTGAATCTCGATATGAATGGCTTAACGACTTAATAATGAGGTTTAGTAAGCTGTTCATTTTTTACGCTGCGGTTCGGATTCAGTAATACGCCTCTCTCATCCCTGTTATTGTCCTAGTTATTTTCTCATACAACGAAGCTGTTTTAGTTTCTTTATATGTATTCAATACCCTTTAAAGAGTTCTCTAGCTCCACAGTGTAATTTATTGCACAAATAATTAGCGTGACTTTGTTCCATTCTTATCTTAGCTTACCTATTATAGCTGTGGGAAGTATTAAATACTGCTCTAAGCCTGCAAATCACTTGATTGAATCGGCTATAAATTCTGAATCTCCGGCCGTAAAACCTTCAACATAAACGATAACAGTGGTTTACTAAACTGCAGTTTGTTTATATGAAGATTTTTACCATTTGGCATTTAGTCTATCCGCAAGATATCGACTTAGTTGATTTGAAAGAGAATGCTTTCTTTTAGTCGCAAGTAACACGTTAAAAATAATGGTTTGTAATTTAATATTCGTAAGACGTGAAGATAACACACATCGCTTCAATAATATTTCATGAAATTTCTACTTAAGAGACTATAGGAACCCGTGATATATACAACGCATATATCGTAGATATGTAAGTACTGCGAATATGAAATATTGAAATTGTTATGTATATTATATAATTATCAAATAATATATGGGGTTATTTAATCAAAAAATTGAACGGATGGCTAACAAAGATTTTTATCCCTGTTTTAAGGATTAGGCTAAGGAATGTATCAGAAAATGCTAGCGTATTCACGAGTGCACAAAAATTTCAGAAACAACTGAAAAAAATGGTCATTGTCTATTCTTGTTCCTTCAGTAAATAAAGGGGCATTTTAGCAATTTTTACGTATATTTCTTGATGATGTAGCGAGTAGGAAATAGCATTTCCTCCAACGAAAGTTTCGATTAGCGAATGCGATCTCGGAACGATTTTCATTCGACGAGTTCTCACTGTTTTTGTATGCGGTGGTTTCAATAATGAAAAATCAAATACTAAGAATTACAGAGCGAGGAATGGCTTCGAATGGGAATTTTTTTCATCTCTAATGGGAGAAATTCCTGCGGGACTCTCTTCACAAAACAATTCGGCGAAACCCGGAAACGCGGAGTCACTGAAAGCGCTCAAGTGCAGGTCGACGCCTTCCTGTCATCCTGAAACAGGGCCATCGTACGCTCGGACGGATTCAGTGGCAAGTCGCGGAAACAATCCGTATTTTCGGGGATGAATAGAGAAATCTCCCGGGCCTTTTTGTGTTGACTCTCGCGGGAATCTGACTTTCACAATTTTTTCCCGGCGCCCATCCCCGGCGCGTGCATAGCTCCACGCTTTCACTGAGCAATCATGGAGGCGTGCTGCGTTCTCACCCGACGCTAAATGCATGGGAAACCCTCCGATCATCCGAGTCAGGCCGTCGAAAATCGAGGTTGCGGTCTGCGGGGTTCGATCGCACGGAACGCTCTCCCATCGCCGCCCTCCCACGCCGATCGCTGGGAATACGATTTATACGGCCGACGCCGGATGTGTCCGGGGAAACGAATTACGTAGCCGCTGGAGACGGAAAAAATCGGTGGGTCGGCCGGAAATGACGGCTTTTTCGGAGACGCATTACGCTTTAAATATAGTCGCTTTCCGATGGAGGTGTTACGCTGCGTAGCTTATGGATCGGATCAATTTTTAGAGGCGACTGACCGTAAAATTCGAGATGGAAATATCTCCCGGAATCGGCAGTATTTTCGTAAGCTGGAAATAGGTCTCTGAGGGAGGAAATTGTATGTTTATGAGCCAAGAATTCTCTACTACCGGTGACTTCCGATTAAAGGTATATTTAAGCTCAAGGATGGAATTGGAGACTTATACTAAAATTTTCATCGCTAAAAATTTCTTGTAGTTCAGAAACTTAAAAACAATACGAAATTATTATTCTTTTAAACGGGTCATACTTACGCTAACTTTTTCCTGGTGAAGATGAACTGTGAATCTGAATGACTTTATGAGAATGAAGGGCAGTAAATGACTAACATAGACTAAGTTCTTTAAAACTATTAAGGAATTTTTTTGTTATTACTATGTTACAAATGGAAATTCAAGAAGTGGTGAAAACCGCTATCAAATTGAAAATCATATGGTATGGTATTGTTCAAAACGCTTTGAAAACTAATGTCATTTTGCACCTGTAGGACCCCGCCAGGGTTCGAACCCGGGACCGCTTCCACCGAAGGCGGATGCGCAGCCCACGTGGCTATCCGAGAGCTCGGAAATCATATACTAATGTTTCAAATAGTAATAAATATCTGAACCAATGGAAAAATATCAGTTCTCTACAAAAAATACATGATCGAATTTTAGGACAGGACTTAAAAATCAATAACGGCAGAAATGTATGCTTACCATCGTTATAATACTGCCTTTCCCAAATGTACATACGTATTCAGCAACATAATATGAATGAATTGGTAAGATTATCTTTTTATGATGAGTTTTCTTATTTTTTCGCCAAAGTATGAAGGATTCTAAGCGGAAGTACGTCAGGTTTCGTTTTCAATATGAACCTGTAAATTTAAGAAAATTTACTGTCTACTTTTGAATGAGTAAATATAATCCAAAGGTAACTTCCGTTGTTATTCAGAACTAACGAGCCAAAAGAGAACGATCGTAAGAGACAGATGATGTTTATTGTTTTAGTGAAATAATTTTAGTTAATTTTGTTACAGTACGGTTCAAGTGGTTACCTTCCACCTTTTAGCTTGTATTATCAGTAGGTTTGCGCAGGTTTTTCTCACCCTCCTTCTTTGTGGGTGTTTTCCTGCTGTTGTAATTTTCCCCTTAGACATTACTTAGTTTTTTAGCATCCACAAAACCTTCTTAAGTTTACTATTTCTATTTACAAATTTGTTTTCATTTATGTCGACAGGTTAGATAGAATAAGATACTTTTTAGTCTCAATTTCACCTTATAGAAAGCATGAAAGACAATTCTTTTTAACGAGATCGATTTTATGTTTCTGAGTTAATTTTCCCTATATTCTCTTTCCTCAACTATCTGCTTAACTTAAATTTTGATGACATAAAATTAAATCTCATTAAATTTACTACTTATAAAGTACACATAATTAGTCAACTTAATTCTAATGCATTTCTAAAATGTCACGGCCACGTCTGTAAAATTAAATTCGTCGTTTAATTTGCCTTCTTTAGTGACAATTCTGCTTAATGTTTGGATATGCGACTGAAGGGTTTGAATATCTCTCATTAGTGGCTCAACTGAATGAATATTGATCTGCCGTGACCGACATCAAAGAGAAGTTTCATTGACCCCTGACGCCCCACCACAGGGTGTCCGCTACCACTGTCTCTTCCTCGGAATAATCGCCGACGTTTCATAAAATGCCAATTCATCGGCGCATCGCTTCGTCTTCAGGCTTCATTTGCACGCAGGGCACAAATGGTCTCTTTTACTTCTAAGTAGCGTACTGCAATTTAACTGTAGCTGCGCAGCTGCACCAGTTACCTGCATTACCCGTTTGAGAAGTGCATCCAACGGTCTTCTGGTTACTCCAGCTTCGGGATGCGGTATTTCCTTTTAATTTGCCAAATCCCTTGATTCAGCCTAGTGACCTCTCGTCTCCTCAATCGATTCCTGTCTGCAGTTTCGTCCCTAAAAACTCTTCCCGTGTTATTCAGACCACAAATATGTCCGTCCAATAAATCACGGGCGGTTAGAGGGAACTTGAGGGCATGTGGTAGAGTGGAAGGAAGGAAGTCCTACACGAGTGCTTGGAAACTCGATGACCGGCCTTTTATCCAAGAAACCAGAATTTTAATCGACGGACAGGGTAATTTGATTCTCGTTCCGGTCCCTTCATGTTTGTATACTCCACCCTCAGCACTTTGGGGGTCAAAACTTGGGCCATCTGTTGTGCGGGCTGTCTACATCCAATTAGGATCCTGTAATACCGCACTTAATCTTTTACGGGTTTTCACTATCAGTAGCCAAGGAGCTGAACAATACGTTTACAAGAAAATATATTGATAAGAATAAGAAAAAAAATTTCCTTGCGTATAAAAGTTAAACCTGCGTTTCATCCAACCGGGATCGCGATATCCGAAAGACTTTTGTCAAGACACGTGGTTTAGCCCAACGATTCCAATGCCATCTATTTAATGACTGAGTCTGATCCTTTGCTTCTTAATTTAGTTAAATACCCAGATTCTTCGCGATGCTGGGTTATGGAGCACCGATATATATGGGCCAGCTAGGGATCGAACCCGGGACCGCTTTCACCAACCGCGTAACCCTTTTGGTTATATTATGGCCTTTATTATACCATTAAATTGGAGATGCACACGAAAGAAGGTTTAATCTCTAAATTCTTTTCCAGAATTAAAACGTATTTAATAATTAGAAATGGTATTCATTAATTTTAATTGCAATTAGTAATAAAAAGATTTCAAAATATTCAGATCTGAGCTCTTAATCATCTGCTTTGTGTAATATATAATTTAAAGTCCTCGTTGAAGCGCCCTTTTGGAGAAAGCTGTCAGCTTGCGCATAACGCGAGTCATTGCAAGTCCGCTTCTATGCATAGAAGAGTGAAATTTCGCTAATTCGATAACGGATACTTTGAAATGATATGATGGATGAGGAATTTTCAATTGCCATCAATGCAATGCGTTTTAATAATGACTAATTGGTGAAATGTAATCTGGCGTATGTTCAATATGAATTAATGAACTTTACCACAGATTTTCACTGATTACGTGATATGAACTCTCCGCGAAGGTCCTCCGAATCACGTAGAATATATTCGATTTTGTATCAGTTATCAAGTGAATAAACTACTTCATTACATCAACACATACATTAGACTCGGGAATGACGAATATAGAAACAATTTAAGACATATAGTTGATCTTGATATTACTAAATTAGATATTTAAGAAAATTTTTATAACACTAGTGAAGATAAATATCAATTTTCTCATTCATATGTTAAGAAACAGTTATAATGAAGCAATCGAAATAATTTATTATCTTGATTCTATTTAAATCCATTGCATGTTAAATGAAAGGGTTCCCTATAAGTTCCAAAGCTTCCTCTGGTAAATCGTTCATGTCCTCATTTAGAAAGGAATATTTGCATACTTACTTCCCCTGTTCAAGCGTGAAAGTTATATTTATTATCTCTTCTCCCCAGGAAATCTGGTTCTCGTAATTTATTTTTGAATTCTTTGATGATTGGTTTTCCCGAAGCTTTTCCGTAGCTTTGTGTGTATTACCGCAAATGGGTGATGAAATGTTTTAGCTACTGGGTTTCGTTTTCTCGTGAATTGAATGGATCATCTTCTACAACAGGACGAAGCTCAAAGCAAAACAGCTACTGAAATTATAAAACAACAATTTTAAAGAAAAATACCCGGATCCGGAGACATTCACATTTGAGTCTTGGCTCAGCATGCGGCAACGAAGGCCTAATTCTAAATGTTTTGTAATATTCTTCTTTTTTTAGAGGTAGAGATGTGTAATAAACCTCTAAAAATGAAACAATATCGTGCGTATAAACGATACAAGAATAGTTGATCTTTTTTAAGAATTATTTAGGCTAATAATTGAATTTTATTGTCCCGCTGTAGCTAATGCCGTTAATTTCTCAAAGTAAACCCTAGGTGAATGCTCCTAAGACACAAGTGAGGAGCCTCTGACCTCAACGTCACATTCAGTCATTTCATCAGTTGATGCAACATTCACGTATTTAACTCTTATGTTGCTTCCCAGTCTCTGTTTGTACTCCAAATGAAAATAAAACGAAAATTATTAGACCAATGTTTACTTTGCTTTCAAATTTCTTCGTAGAATCGTAATTGTAAAATGGCTAAAGCAAGTTTGACTATTTGAGACAGGTAATATGACTCTCACGGCTTTACGGTTTCTCATTCGGCGGATGCGAACTTCCAATGAACAACCGCAACCATGGTTCAAGTTTATCGTGCAATTTATGCAGAAAGCCCGGAACATAGTCCCGGAATTAGGGAGACAGTGACGTCTAATGATCATTATACTAGAAATGAATGAAGCCTGGATGATGAAAACGAATACTGCGACTTCTCTCTACGTAAATCGTAATCAATAACAAATCAACAAGTGTCAAGAGCATGTAGAGAGATACCCCCTCAAAAAGAGAAGGTTAACCTAATAGAGGGTATACAGGTTATTTTGTAGAATGTGATGAAATAACACATTATAAATTATTTAGAAAAGAAGACAACTCTTTCATATGTTATCCGCTATTATTGCAGCGATAATTTTTGCTTGTAGCATCTCCAAGAAAAATGTATCCGCCACTGCAGAGAAGACACTATGACACTATGTAAAATATCTAAATTGACTTTTATATTTATTTAAGGTTGTGTATGGAAACCAGATACTGCGAACGTTTATGAAATTCGATTGTTTCTCTCCGGGGATCAAAACATGGAGAAACCGTTGGAAATACATGGGAAGACGAATCTTCACCTCCCTACATGTTGAGAGCCTTCGTCAATGGGATTGAATTAATATCGAAAGAACAGACGCTGGGCAGCTGTTGCATATTCTAGCGTTCGATGAAAGCCAGATATAATGCGCCTCCATGAGATCACCACAGTAAACGTCCCAGTCTCGCGTAATAAACCAAAGCATCGCATATTGCTTGAAGCAATGTGTTTGCATCATGTTTCCAATATGCCATTCGTTTTTCGATCGCAGGAGCAAAGCGTATGCTGAAAATACTTCCCCTAAGGTGAATTGTTTTCTCGCAGGAGAAAAAAATTCGATCGATTTGGTCCCGGAATAAAAAAGCATCGGAATGAGCAGAGGCGTGGGAGGAGAGCGAGTCTGCCGTTCGGCGGAAATAAAATCGGAGTTTAAGTGGAAATTCGCTTCAGACGCTCTTCGCATTTCCCCGCGCTTGCATCATTTTTTGCCGCCTCTCGGACGCTTCTTACTCCATGCAAACGAAGCTGTTTTATTCATATCGTCACTTTTGCTTCTCGAAAAAATATCTAACAGCACCCATCTGCATGCGCTTTTGGTCAGAATCGTTAGCTCTGTGTGAAACAGGTCTGCCAACTTCGCGACTCCAAAGTCGTTTCGCTTGACTTTCCGACAACTCCTGCATTCCAAAGATCTCTGGCGTTATTTTTTTGCTTAGCGAGGGTTAATTCCGTCTTATTTTCGCCACATACGAGAGAGGATTTTCCGGAAAAGGTCGGGTTCTAAATCTTAGACGTTACACATTTTCAGCGTGGAGTGATTTAATCCACTATCATGCAATAAGATGAGTTGGCTGCTGATGGTTGTGTTATAAGGTACAATAGACTCCAAAAACCATCAATAGGAATTTCTTTTTCATGGTTTTTGGAGTCTATTGTACCTTATACCACTATCATACAAAAAACATACAAACAAAGTACTTCGTATTTTCCATAAATTTATTTCAAACGACCGGTTTCGAGCAAGACGGTCATCATCAATACAAATATATACGGCTAATCAGAATTCAAAGTAAGAATTTGATACAGGTAAAACTTAAATATAAATTTTATAACACGAAAGTAATTTTCTATTCTTCAGCCTAATTATAATAATTTCGCTT
>KZ308318.1:274992-285415 GCA_000376725.2 Ladona fulva
TTAGGAAGATAACAGGAGTGACAGACATCATAGATAAGGTAAGATCACTGAAATGGATGTGGGCAGGCCATGTTGCAAGGAGAAACGACAACCGATGGACATCAGCAGTTCTGAACTGGATACCAAGAGACGTGAAGAGACCAAGAAGAAGACCAAGGGACCGATGGAACAGAGACATCATTCAGTATTTAGGGGTAACATGGCAACGAGAGGCTCAGAATAGAGAGAATTGGAAAGCGCTTGGAGAGGCCTACATCGGACGTCGGATTGAAAATGGCTGATGATGATGATGATGTAAGTCGTGCACCTAGGAAAATTCCCAAGGAGAAACTATATATATGTATACACATATATAGGTAATCGATAGATATAGTAATTTATTAATTCGTTTTCTTAAGCATAATTTCCGACTATTTCAGACGTAACTATTCACTACTCACTTCTACTGAGACTAAGCTGTCGAAGCACTTTTAACAATACTACTACTACCACCTCTTATGGTATGAAACAATGATTTTTCGCCTTTGAAATGGAATTATTGGATATAATTGCTTCCGCAAAGATTCGACCATTTTGCAGATACAGTTTCTTTTGTAGTACATACCTTTGGGGAAAGTGAGAAAATATTCCACTTCGTAAAGAGATGATCGGAGGTAGTAAATCTGTAGAGAGGGAAGTGCATGTTATTCAAAAAGATGAAAATGTAGCAGAAAGTGAAATTTCGCGCTACTTTTCGTACGGACGGTCCCATATGAAGTTGAATCCAAGTGGACCGTATTCTCACGCAAGGATTTGAATGGGCTTTATAAATAGCACAGCGTCATTGCCAACATCTCTTTGGAAAACTCATTCCCGCTCATTTTTCCTCCTCTCTCCGAGGCAGTAAATGCTAAAAAAAAGTCTTGCTGCGGATCGAGATTCTTATGACCGCAGCTTTGCCTCCGTCTCGAGGTACCAAACGAGAGAAGAATTGTGAATCTCTAGTAGGATTGTCCAAAATTCAAGATGAATACTCTTTCCTTCTCTATGGGTTTAGGTAGTGGAAATTATATTTTTGGCAAATCATTTACATAACTCGTGACTATAAATCAGGCAGGGGCTATCTAAACTAAGCGGACGGATGTAATATTTAGAATGGACTTCCTGGATAAATTCTTCCGTTCCAACATTAGCTATATTTCTTTAATTTTTTCAAATGCTGCACTCACTGCTTGTTTCACATCGTGAGAACTTCCAGTGCATATCTTTTTCCTTGACAGAGTTCTTACACATCCGATGCTTTTTTTTCCTTCGTGTCTGGGTAGAATGCTTCTTTCAGTCGCCAGATTTTATTTTTTCATTTCTACTTTCTGTCTGTTTCTTACGGTCATATTCTGCTGGTAAGAAATTGGGAGTTATCAAATTCTGAAGCGGGTAAACCGAGACAAACTATGAACTTTTTCGTGCTAGTTTTGTTTGAGTTAATTTATGTGCTTCTAAGAAAACCGAAGTGTGTTCACCGTCGCTACTTTATACAAATTGCGCTCAATTTATTTGTGTAACTGAAATCTCAGCATCTTACAGCATATTATTTCTCTGAATTAAAATTACAAATTAATCCATAAAACAAGAAACAGAAGAAATCGACCAGGACCAGACGTTAAAACCGAGACAGTCCCGGTTAAAACGGGATGTATGGTAAGCCTATGTCCTGATCATCTTCGGCCATTATCTCTTCGTCAGTCTTTACTTTCCTTCTTCGTACGAACGCAAAAATAAATTTATTTTGTTCCTCTCTGAAAGCTTTTGCGAAAAGGTGTTGGTAAAATTCTTTTATTATGGTAAGTGATTAAACTCTTTTACATGTGAGCAATTTCGATAGTGGAGTACTTAAATGCAGGTTTTCAATTAAACACGAAACTCAAGGGAGGCTTTACGGTTTGTCACACGGATTCACGAAGAGAATGAGTCATCCATTGCTGTTGGTTCACTGCCTTAACATTTCGGTCTTAAGCATTTCTTAATAATTTTATTCTTTTTTATCCATCTACCAAGGGAGTTTTGTATTACTTGCTGATTTTTGAACGAATTCTGATATTCAAGAAATGGCGCTATTTTAAAAATCTATTATTACGATTAAAATATTTTATAACACTCAGGTGAGATTATTTTCTGCAAAATAAGTGTTCCTACTCACGAGTTGTAATAATTTAAATCCAATACCTCTCCGCGATGGATATTGAGTACAGACTGTTCTCTACCTTCTGGGTTATAAATTTAAGATTGCTGTAATCTTATTCATTAGAAATTACCAGAAGATGTAACAGTAAAGTATACGCATGTTCGCTTGAGATTGATGACAAAGCTGTATACGTTCGAGGAAATCAAATTAAATGCGGCACCCTAATTTTAATGTGTTTTGTGAAGCTAATGAACCTCCATAGAAAGCATTGCATCAGGACTTCAGCTGAAATCTAATCTTGTTTAAGGTAAGCGACTACGTAGTTTTCTGTACAGCGAGTTGCATTAGTAGTTAGAAAGATTTCAGGGGTTCTAGGCTACGTGTTCCGGTTTAAACAAACAAACTATTCATTGAAAATACTTGCTAGTTTATCTTACATAGTACAATATGAGATATATTTATAACAAATTTTCATTTTCTGTTGATATTCGCTCGCCAAAATAATGCCTATGAAGCAATGAAATGCTTACTTTGCTGTTTGCATCTTTCATGCAGTGAGCACCTCCACACCCTATAAATCAGCAAATGTACAGTATGTACTTTGCTCTGGAAGAAGTGTAAACTTTTCTTCTTCAAGTCTAGGAATTTGATACCGGAGTAGGTGAACGCTTACAATTACAAGATGGCCGATACGGAAACATAGGAAACGAGGGGGCGTGTGTTTCGACTTGTATTCCATGTAAGCATAGATTCGCTTCGCACAAAATCCCTCACATTCTATCCTCGGGAGAGAGGAATCGCACAGCTTGTGTAATTTTTACATAAGAATACCGTCGCATTCCAGAAACGAAGAAGTCCGCGCCCTATCGGTATGTGACCTCGGTGACTTGCGGGGGCAGCTCATCCGGGCGTATCCCGGAAGAGATTCACCAATCGGCGAAGCTTGCCCTTTCATCCACTGCTCACCACAGCAGTTGACGAAACGAGCCCAGGGCCAAATAACATCCGCTGGCACCGTTCCCACGGACATACTTCTATTTACTCTACTTCTGAGAAAGTTCACGGGATCCAAACGCTCCATTAAGAGAAGGCATTCGTTTGTAGACGGAAAAATGTCCGCGAATACTGTTTGAACGCGAGTTATCTTTGATTAACCAGAAAACTCAATTATGTATGATGAAACAAATTTTAAATAAATATAATTTCGTGAAAGCGGTCCCGGGTTCGATTCCCGGTGGGAGCCTATGTGCGAAATGANTTCTCATTAATCTTGTTTAGTTACTTTTTTTTTAAACATCTCTCTTTAATGCATTATATCTTCAAGTGTCTTCGTTTAACTGTCTTCGGCTTAAACTTCTGAATAAATTCAAGCCAGTAAAATTCGCTCCCTTAGTAATGTCAAAATTATGTTTTCATAATCTATCATTTGACATACCAATAATTTTCATTCGGAATGTAGTACTTTTTCTGAAGCGCATGTTTGTGAATAATAAAAATCGAATAGTCAACGAAAGTATAACGGAAGGAACTCAAATACAGGTTTCCAATGGACCAGACGGGAATTTTTCCGAACGAACTTCGGTTATTATGTGGATTTACCTGAGCGGGCGATGGCTGAGTCATATCAACCCCCAATGAAACACACTCTTCGGAATCGATACAGGGAATATTGCCTCGGAGAGAATTCTACGTAACGTGCTTCTCAATATCGAGGAATGTCGCCGTATTTTTTAATCAACGCCCGGAATTTTAATTCGCGAGCCGATACAATCTCAATATGCAAATCCGAGCGCACAGAATCGAGAAGAAGAATTTTGAGTTGCGACTCACGCGTTTTTATTTGACATTTTTATCTGCGTCCGGAGATCGTTCTCTCGAATCAGATCGCTCGTCGAATTTTCAACTCCAATTTCACGCCATCGGAAACAAATGAAAAACACGGCCCGCGGGTACCGAAGCTCCTTTTATTCTCCGCATCGGGAAAAGATGCAAAACATCCGCATATTTTATGAGCGGGAATCCTTATTAATTGGTCTCCTCTGAAAATCCTCACCTCGTGTGATGGATGGTTCCATTAAGTTATTTGATTAAATTTCTGCAACAAATTGAGCGCATTTCAGCCTCAATGGAATCACGACAAAGTAAAATAAAGACAAACGGATTTGCTCCGAAAGGATGAAGAAGTAGTGAAGGAAAAGGAAGGAGTGCCTTTGAATAAAAATATTGCTGTTGATAGGTAAGAGATGACCAAGCTGATGGGAAAAGATATGAAAAATAAAGCTAGCAGCCTTATCAGTAAATCGTGGAGGAAAAAATGAAGGAGATGGACATCGAGGTGAAGTAAGGTTATGAAAAAATCACAGGTGAATGTCTAAGAAAGCCTGTCGTTAGAAAAACTAGCGGTTGTAGCGTTGTGAACATCTGAGGAACTCAGGAATTCATTCGAATATTTAAGAATATACACTAGTCGCGCTAGTGTACTTTATTTCAGCGAAAGCGATCCCGGGTTCGATTCCCGGTGGGGGCCTACGTGTGAAATGACCAAAGCAGTCGAAGCACTTTTAACAATACTACTACTACTATTCGAGTTGTATCATCAATTTTGATTTAATAAGAAATTTTTAGGTAATGTAGGAAATTCCTGGCACTAACAGGATCAGCAATCGAATCTGGAATCGTCTGCTTACCGGGCAGATGCTTTCAAATTAAGCCTTAGAGCCAGAACAGCTGTTTTAGGAGACTTTGTACGAAAGGGCAAAGTGCTTTTGTCCGTCTGCCAAAAAAGTCTCTTAAAACGGCTTGAGAATATGTTCTGGCTCGAAAGTTTAAAGCATCTGCCTGGAAAGGGGAAGATCCCAGGTTCGAGTCCTGGACCTGTCAGACTTTTTTCATGTCCGTTTTTCATTAGTATTTTTCTAAGCTGCAGGCTTTCACGTGCGATGTTACCTCGACCCTTTTCCTTTAGGGATACTTATCATTTAAATAGTAATGAAAAATCTTAACGTCATCTTGGCTTTTACCAAGGAAGAGTCAATCAATTCTTTGTGGCATCCGTTTTCCAGTACGCTTTTACAAAGACTAGCGATTTTCTCGAGTTCTCGAGAACATTGGTATTCGAACTTTTCAAGTTTTAAGAAATTTGAGGTAAACTTTATCTTTTCTCGTAGTAAATAGCCGAAAAATTGTTAATTTCTTTTTCATCGTCGAAGTTTAAATGCGCTTTGTTTGTACACCTAGTATTTTATCTCTCGGCGACAACGTGGGAGAAAACACCAGGAAGGACAAGCCGCTCGCTACAAAGTAAACGTGCAAAAAAGAAGAGTACACCCCCATAATCGGAACTTTAACCCGGAAAAAAGAGCATTGACTCCCTTCCGCGGACTTCTATTCTCCGAAGAGACGTCAACACGCGCCATTCTTCTCGCGTCTCTTACAAATTCAAGAATTTCCGAAGGCTCTCTCCCTCAACGGGCATGCAGCCAGCGTAAGTCTGGCAAGTGGTTGAAAAGCTCAGGTCGAGGACATTTGTTTAGTCTGCTGAAAGGGAAACGCATCAGGCGTGGCCCGCGATACATCGCCAAGGATCTTGGCGACTCCATGCTTTGCGTACGCAAACCGAACGCCACTTTCCGATCGCGGACTCCCGCGGTAATATAAAAAAAATGACCATCGATGCGGAGATATGCGCAAAAGCTTTAAAGGTTGGCAGCCCTTGAAGTAGGAGGGGAAAAAAATGGCCGGCTACTCGCATTGGGTGACTACTTTCTTGAAGCTCCTTGTAAACTGGTTATACCTTTTTTTCCCATCTCTAAGTCCGTTTCTCTCTTTCTTTCCCCTTCCTCTCGTAAAGTCAATCGGTAAAAAAGGTGCTTGGGATCCTCATCCTTCTCATCTCCTCCCTTTGGGTTTGAAGGAGAATCTCTATCCGTTGCGTTCCAAAGTCTCCCAACCTCTCCCCTTTCTCCCTCCCCTTTCTCCTCTTCTCCATGTAACACATCTCCTCCCGTACCAATGTCTTTTAAAGGCTCCTCTTTTTACCCCGAAAGCTTTTTCGAAGTCGACCTTGTGAGCCGTCGGGTTGACGTCGGCGTGACCTTGAGTCGGTCGCTTCGACGCGTCCATCTCGGCGACTTTTTATTCCGTTTTATTCCTTCGACGTCTACTGTGACAACCGTTTGAGGACATCCGATACAGTGGAAAGATGGTGAGAATACGATACACCCGCCCTCGTCTTTTAATGGTCCAGGCGTCGGGGCCAGGTGGATCTTCCGTTAGATCCGCAAGGGGTCGGGAAAAGGGATGGAAAAAATTCGGGACTGGTCCAGCTGGGATGAGGGTTTTGCGAGAGATCCTCATTTCGGAAAAAGTGGAGACATCCTTCTCCGTGTGATACTGGCAAACTTTTCGACTCCATCATCTGCTTACGTTGCACTTCTTTCTGGGTTGTGAAAATTGTTTTCCATTGTAAATTATAGCCAAATTTTGCACGTCTAAATGAAATTTCTGCGCTGCGATATCTGCGATTGTGATTTCTTAGAGATTTTAAAATTTTTTACTGAGCAAATATTTTTTTCCTCGGAAAGGACTATAGAGCTACTTTCCTTTAGATGAGGTTTTGGAAGATTTTCAGAAGATTAACCCGAAGCTGGTTGTTCATGTGTTTATATGTTGCATCATCGATTTGAAATACAGACGCTTTTGAACGATCTATGGAGAGGGTTTGTTATCAAGAGGCAAAGAAATTGGCGATAAGTTCCCTGATATATGAGCCTACCGAAGGGTTCTCGGATGAATCTATGACCACAACTCCTGAAGTAATTTAGATAGACCGTTATCATTACAGCTGGGAGATTAGTTCGTTACGGTACAACTCATAATTTCACTTATTTCTTTGCTCTTTCCACAACTCCTATTTAAATTCCTAGCCATTTTCATTTGGAATATGTTTTGAGGTTTGTTGAATACCATGCAAATCAGCTCGGTTTCTAGCATACGCCCATCTTGAAAGCGGTATTATACCATTTCCGCTTACATTAGCTTGAGTTGATAAAACTTAAAAGTTCCAGTTGCTATCCTTTCAAGTCCTCTCGTAAAGCATTTACTCTCCAATTTAAGCCTTCGATGTATAGATAATGAAGGATTATATTTTTCCAACTGAAGCTAACTAGGTTCTAAACGTTTGTTGCTGGTAAACATAACATCTCGCGGTAGCGAAAGTGAGTTTTATTCCCATTAATGTTTATCAAATGCGAGCTGACGTAAGGTTTCGTAAGGTTCCCAACCTCCATGAGAAACCACATTACCTCCGAAAAATTTCGTCAGCCCGTAAGTGTTAATACTCTCTCCATATATCAAATTTTCCCATCCCTTTAAGGAGCACTTTCGAAATTCTCTCTCTTAGAGCAATTAACCATTGTGTTATGTATGAAAGGGAAAGCTCTCAGGGAGACACTGATGCTCCATCGCTTACTTGAGCGGATTCGGAAAGACAAGTGAAGGCGAGGCGTGCCGAAATTCCTCTCTCGCGGAGGGACTGGTTGGCGTGGTGATCCGGTCGTTGGCATCGCCGGCGCTTAATTCACGCTCTGCCCACTAGGATTTCGATGCTCGGCCGACTTGATGGGATCGCCTCGACGAATTAACTGTTCGCTATGAGATGCAGTCAACCGTGGCGACCGGGACCCACAATCACACCTATGAATGGCAAATTTCAATTTATAGACAGCTTACGCGATAGTGTTTAATTCTGCCTTTAGAGGTAAGGGTCCGGCTTAGGCCGTTCCTTAATTAAAGGGCAGTTACGATAGATCGGCAAGTGCTCGACGTAGGATGGCAATCGTTGGACGTATGATTTAAATTCAGATTGAATTTGCTTACTAAAGAAATGAACTTCTCCCGTGTTAACATAGCGGAACTGATCCCACGCCGTATTTAACGCGCAGTATATGAGCACATTCCACGACAAAAATGCCGTCGTCCGGTCTCGGAAATCAGAGCCGTCGTCAGGTGTACCTAACGAAATATCAGAAATTAATTAAGTTCAGCGGGACAATTTCGGGCAGTTGCTATTTTCTTTGATTTTGGCTACATATGATGATTGTATCGTTTATCGAAACTTCTTGCATTGCTTATATATATTTAATTGCGATATTTCTGAAAATGTTGATTCTATTGAAATATGGCGTATTTTAATGATATTTACCTAAATGAATTTTTTATCATAAAGAAATTACTTTAGAATTATTCTAGCTCGTTGTGTTCAAGGGCGCATCACCCTGTGATTCGCTTATTCGGGGAGTTTTATTTCCTAATTCATCTTAATGGCTGGGAATCTGAGTCATGTTTGTAAAAAACCATAATAACGAGATAGGCAAAACCCGGATCGGCGCAAGGCTGAACGTCGACCGCCTGCAAATCTAAAATTGCCGCCCCCAGACGTTTTTCAATGGATAAGAAATTTATATTGGAAGAAATCATTGCCCCCCAAAAGTGGCGCCCGCCTGCTCTGGGGGCCCTGGGCAACAAATGCATCAATGTGTGCCTTTCTATGGCTTCCTGTCTTCCGGGGATTCCGGGTCCTGTAGACCTCCCTAATCCCCTTTTCCTTTGTTCAATTAATTTTCCTTTTCGTTGTCCATAATGTTAGGAAATGGAGGGAACAAAATTACCACAAATCTTCGGAATGGGTGGCAAATAGCGATCCCGTGCCGCAGTGAGTTAGTGCCATCCAGTGGCCTAAATAATCGGTTAAGCATCCGACCGCATCCACATTTAAGGCTTGAAGGCGCTCCAAAGAGAATCTTCCTGGAGAGTTCTTAATCACGATATTCTTGTTCTATTACTGCTGTCCTTATTTGAAAATCGAATCAATCAAAAGACCGTAGTTTTTGTTGAAATTCTAAGGAAAGGCAATCTTTGATGATATAATAAACAGCGCGAGCTTCGTAGAAGAATTAATGTCTTAATGTCTTCCGTTTCCGCCACAGATGGTTCTATATCTCTCAAGAGCAATGATGCATGTATAAGAAATATGGCTGACAGCTCCTTTTTCTCGCAACTGTTGACATTAATTGTTATTATCACATTTTGCGTAGAGGATCAGGGTTTAGGATGCAAAAATCTCAATAAGGCAAGGTTATATTTGGGAACCTCGTAAGAAACTTAGTGCTGGTTTAACTTTTTATAGCTGATTTATATTTTATTCTCTATATAAAATACTCTAATTCTTATTCGATTAAAAATAAAATTTTATTTTAAAAATATGTCTGGGAATAGAATAAGGTAGTGCACCGTTCTTTTGCAAGGCAAATTTTCTCCATGAGTTTAAACTTTGTCTAAGCGATCTGACAAGTTGGAGGTTGTAGTACAGTCGTTTAAGTAAACAAACGGTTTAAAAGCATACATTTTGTAAAATTTTACTTTCTGTAGAAAATTATTTCGTACATCTTCTCATTCCTTCTATAGTAATCCTCACTCTTGGATTTAATTTTGGGTGAATAAATGGAGTGCCGCTGGTGGCAAAGTATAACAGAAGTCACAAAATCCAGAAACCACCAAAAAAAGGTGGTTTTTGGTGGTTTTCTGGATTTTGTGACTTCTGTTAATTTTGGGTATTGAATGGCAATGAAATATTTTTGTTTTAAACTTAAGGCTTGCAAAAGTCAGCTCAATAATTGATTCAATCTCATAGATTTTGGTAAATCTTGTTAGTTGATGATTTGCGCAAGCTAAATTGAATTGAAGAATCCAGCTATATTGATTCAAAATAATACTTGCTTTCAGAGATATATTCTAGAAATTGCCAATTTTCTAAGATCGCTAAATCGAATGGATACTGTGCGTGCAACCGTTTCCGAGTTCTGTTCAAAGGAAATTTCATCAGCTGAGAAAAGAGATTGGAAAAGGCCAACCTGCTGCCCTAGGTCACATGCGACCTCATCCGGTGTACAGTACGTGTATGTCCTTCTCTCTTTACTTAAACAAAAACCTTAAAATCATATTCTTTCTCATTCTCTATCACATTTCACGTCTATCACGTTTCCTTGTGTATATATATCACACTGCCACAGTTCATTGCCTCATCGGGGCGGAGGGGTGTAAACGGAGGTTGGAGACGATGTATAGCTCAGGTTTAACCATGCTAAGAAGGCTTCAACAATATCTCCGGCCAAATAGTGAGAGTGGCACTCAGTTCACCAACCGGCAGTGAGACAGCCTGGTGAATCACTGTCTTTTACCCTCCAGGCGCAATTACAATTTATC
>KZ308318.1:290105-437498 GCA_000376725.2 Ladona fulva
AGGCTCCCGGATAGCCAAGTGGGCAACGCGTTCGACTTCGGTGAAAGCGGTCCCGGGTTCGATTCCCGGTGGGAGCCTATGTGCGAAATGACCTAAACTGTCGAAGCACTTTTAACAATACTACTACTACTAAATAAATATAAATATTAAAATCAAAAAAATGTAATCGAAGGTTGTCAACCCACAGTCCTTTGGTATATTCTGGTTAGCCAATACGATATACTGATCCATTCCTAAGAGTTAGGAACAAATCCATTCTTCAGTTTCTGTCCTCAAATTAGATAACTGAAATAAAACGGAGCAATTTCGCATAGATTGTAATCTTAAAAAAATTTAAACACTATAGTAATTTTAAATATCATTACAATCCAACAATCAAAGGAAAAATTTTCAATTAATTGTCAAATTTTAGAAATAGAGCGAATCTTTGCGACCCTCGAACTTTTTGCAAGCGAAAGTGATCCACGGGAGATGAAGATTTGGATTTCCCCGATCTTTCCAACTTAAATGTTATATCGTTAGAAACCTAAAAGCTTCTTCCTAGGCTATCAGTCAGTATATAGATTCTTCAATAACTGTTCTAATGGTCGACAGTCGGTCGGTTTCTACAAATTCAAAATTTAACGAATTAGCCGAATGTATATAAAATGTATATGGTGGAGGTAATATATTACATGAAAGCTATTAAGGTATTTAAAATCCATTCTATTGAGTGGAAAAATGAGAAATTCGGAATAGAGTTGATGTTTTCAAAATCTTGTCATTATTCTTGAATGAGTACATCAGGCACAGTAGAATCTTTCCTAAATTCACTATGCGAAATATATTTTTTTGAAGATAAAAAAACATCATCGTAAATGTGTATATAATTTTAAAATCAATCGATCCATATTTCGTTAAAATTGTAATGATTTTCAATGTTTTCCTTTAAGAGAAAAAAACTTCGCAGCGGGGAGAAATATTTAAGCTTTTCACGTCTAATGTTAAACTTTGAAAATAAGTTGAGCTAAATACTCAAAACAAACCTATCCATTTAGATACTGGAAAATCTGTTACTTCATTCAGTAGTTTCATTTCCAATATTGCCAATAAATTAGTTAGAGATCCTGACTTATTTTCACTTCGCGTAGAGGGCTCCGTAGTATCAAATTTGAGTTTTCTTTCATCCCTCACTTTTTTTCCGATGACTAAGTAACGTTTCATTCATCTCCAGCCGGGCGACCACCTATGAAGAAGGAATAAATTCCGAAATCAACGCCCGTTGAGGGGATCCGACGATGATTTCTCAGTTCCTCGCCAAGTTATTTAAACTTCAAGTGAGCCCTCAGTGGGCGTATTAGCTGCGTATCTGTGGTCATTCCGGAATTCTAAAAAGATCGAATCGATATTTTATGAGCATCCGAACGGGAAGAGTAAGCAACGAGGCCTCGCATCACTTTGCTGAGAGACCTTCGGCGTAGCTTAGCTCGTGACAGGGAATTTACATTAGGACGCCGGGGCCGAGGGAGTCTGGTTCCAGTAGCTTCCCAGTAAAGAGAGGCTGAGGTGGAAGGGATGTCGAGAGGGTGGGGAGACACAAGATGGGTCGTAAGTTCAAGTTACACGTTTTCCGCCTGTAGTGCGAGATCATTTGTACTTGGTGCTTTATGAGGCGTCTCCTCCATCGTTCTTCTTACGATACGCAATCTCCGACCACGCTGTCGAATCGACCGTTCAGTAGCACTTTATTGGGGGCTCGGGTTCGTACTCCGGAACCATATTTCGCGGCCGCATTATCGAACGAGGATGGATTTCGCGGCTAATAAAACGCGTGAGTAAGGGGAAGGTCTCAATGGACTGATTGGAATAGCGGTCAGTCGGGAAGCGATTGAATTTTTGCGGTTCGATTTTAATGTTTCCTTTGAGTTAGGAAGTGAAAGGATATCCTTTTCCGCTCTGAATACCTCGTAGGAAAAAAGTTGCCCAATGGCTTCATGGAGGCGCGAGAAATTTTTTGACGAAGAATGTGTAGGAAGGAATTGGGTCGTGTGAAACTGTTTCGAGAGTTTATTCAGTGATAAACGGTAATTATTTCTTTGATTGAGCGGTGTAATTAAGTGTTTTTTCATTAACTGATGAAGCATTTATTCTCTTTTACAGTTTTTAGTTCTCAACAAAGAAGTGTGCTAGAATGTGACCCTTATGCTTTTTTCTTCGAAGAATTTTTTTACCTTATACTTGAATACAGTTCTGCTACATTTTCAAAATGAAATTATATCGGGCCATAAGTGATTAAAAGCACTTCTTTCTGTGGCAAGGACTGTTTTCTAATTAGTATATCTAATAATGAATTGCTTTCTACATTTATGTCGGATGCTTTCCAGAGATGAAAGACAATAAGCTGAAACCGCGGACTTTTATTGGAAATACAGAATAAAATCAGTAGTAATTTAAGATACAGGATTTAAGGAAGAATTTTTGAGCATAGAATATGATGGAAGATTTCAAGCTTTTCTATCTAGTGTAGAACTAGAGCAATTTTCTTGATTTGATAATAAAATATATTTAACTTACTTCATTCTTTCTAATTTACATTCATTCCTTTATTTTCATTTACTTCAAATACGGCATTTGTGATGCATATCAGTAATTGCTTTGCATATCTTATTGAATTTATCATCTAATATTTTATTTGCGATTTTTTTATTTTTCGAAAGATGATAGAATGTATGGAAAAGGAGATTAGTTGTCTTAGCGTATTTCAAGACAAACATGAACATCTGTATCCAGTTTTTAAATTCGCTGTGAGTAATAAGTAATACAAGTAAAAAATTTTGCCAGTCTAAATAATTTTTTTTCTTTACTTCTTAATTTGAAATTATTCTTTCTATAGTGTTTTAACAGCTTCAAATTAAAATTCATTTCTTATTGAATAAACTGTAAAGATTTTCCTCCTACAAACAATGGTTCCGAACACTTCTGTTAAATCGTTTGGCCACAAATCTTCGTAATGTCATCGCATTAGCATTGGCTCCTGTCTTCTTCTGGAACGAAGCTTTCGGTAGACTCCTTCCCGGAGATATAATTTCACCCCATTTAATTAACTGTAGCGTATACACAGCCAACATTAGCACGGAGATCGGCCGCTCGACCTGCTATACCTTATAAAGAAATCCACTCTGAGATATTTCAACGACCATTTTTAAACAATATTTTATCCGGGAGAGGGGGTAGAGCAATTAACGGAAACTCAAGTCGGCATGGGAGTTAATTAAGAAGGACTCCTAATAAGGCCCGTGCATTCCGAACTCTTTAATAAGCAGGCATCCATCGAAAAACCCAGAAATGAAAATTAATTAATCCGACCTCCGCTAAAGGGATCAAATTACCCGAATCATTTATTTAAATTGCACTATTATTTTTCATTAATACGCTTATGACTCCTTTTTGGTCTCTTATTACCGGAGGAATCCCCCCATGGATACGTGTTGCTTTCATTGTTAATCTGTGGACGATCGAAACGTAAATGATGGTGCATATTTCGGACGTTACAGTCCCTTTTCCTTAATGGAATCGTTTTTGCGTCTCGCGATCATTTAAGATGTAATTTTTCAGCGGAGAATTATGTTAATGGCTGATGCCTACGCGAGCACTTGCAATGGCCGGGACGCGTTGCTACTTTCCATTTCCACGAATGATTGAAGTAGGGAAAAAAACGACACATTTCAAACGCACGACCTATACCCATGGGATATGGACGACAAACAAAACTAGATTTTCCGCCACTGCCAGTTGGCTGAGACATTGTAGGATGCGAGCAGCTGAATGTGAAAAGGGGAGTGTGGATGTTCCATCTTCGCAGACGGTAGTCGTTACTCATCTCATCGACAAGTGCTCCTGGACGCATCGAGGGAGAGTAACAAAAATAAATCGCCTCGAACGTCAATTCAAATTGCATGATCATTCGACATTAAATACCTACGCTTTCCGAGACAGAATTGGCGGAATGGGGGCTGAAATCCATTTCATAGTTTTGGAACCACAAGTGGTGATTTCAACTGGAGAGAGGTACCGAGCGTATTTGCTGGCCGTGTGATTGAGGACTTGGAGGAGTCATGCCGCAGTGTTAGTCACCCTTTTCTTGTGACGACTGCGTATTCAACGCGCATATGAACTGTTGCCGACGTATCGCTGTGAGGAATTAGAATGCTTACGAAGAAATTGTTAATTTTATGATGCAGATTGAAGCCCTATTTACAGGTGCATTGAAAACAACAGTTAAATCTTTTGTTAGTCGGAAATAATTAACTTTACTCGTGCTGTTTCTCTAATCGGAGTACTTATTTCAGATAAATCGATTCTCATCCACGAGTAAGCAATGTTTTAGCAATAGGAGTAGCTTTTCGTTGCGCTCTTTCGTTAAATTTTGGAATTTCACATTCATTAGTAATATTTTTTTCCTGTTTGTTGTAAAATGTTAGATATTTTTTACTTTTATTAATTCTTTTAATTTGCTTATATTTNTTTGGGTATTGAATGGCAATGAAATATTTTTGTTTTAAACTTAAGGCTTGCAAAAGTCAGCTCAAAAATTGATTCAATCTCATAGATTTTGGTAAATCTTGTTAGTTGATGATTTGCGCAAGCTAAATTGAATTGAAGAATCCAGCTATATTGATTCAAAATAATACACGTTTTCAGAGATATATTCTAGAAATTGTCAATTTTGTAAGATCGCTTAATCGAATGGATACTGTGCGTGCAACCGTTTACGAGTTCTGTTCAAAGGAAATTTCATCAGCTGAGAAAAGAGATTGGAAAAGGCCAACCTGCTGCCCTAGGTCACATGCGACCTCATCCGGTGTACAGTACGTGTATGTCCTTCTCTCTTTACTTAAACAAAAACCTTAAAATCATATTGTTTCTCATTTATTATTACGTCTCACGTCTATCGCGTTTCCTTGTGTATATATATCACACTGCCACAGTTCATTGCCTCATCGGGGCGTAAGGGTGTAAACGGAGGATGGAGACGATGTATAGCTCAGGTTCAACCATGCTAAGAACTTCATCATCTGCTTACGTTGCACTTCTTTCTGGGTTGTGAAAATTGTTTTCCATTGTAAATTATAGCCAAATTTTGCACGTCTAAATGAAATTTCTGCGCTGCGATATCTGCGATTGTGATTTCTTAGAGATTTTAAAATTTTTTACTGAGCAAATATTTTTTTCCTCGGAAAGGACTATGGAGCTACTTTCCTTTAGATGAGGTTTTGGAAGATTTTCAGAAGATTAACCCGAAGCTGGTTGTTCATGTGTTTATATGTTGCATCATCGATTTGAAATACAGACGCTTTTGAACGATCTATGGAGAGGGTTTGTTATCAAGAGGCAAAGAAATTGGCGATAAGTTCCCTGATATATGAGCCTACCGAAGGGTTCTCGGATGAATCTATGACCACAACTCCTGAAGTAATTTAGATAGACCGTTATCATTACAGCTGGGAGATTANCAGGGTTTGAATTAAAAAGATATTTAAGATGATTGAAGCGGAGGACTAAATTGATCGAGAGCGGTTATGACTGGAGGAGGAAAAAGAACAGGAGGGCATGTGTAGGTTTCTATTCTTATGTTAAGTAAATGAAATAGTTAGTTTCTTGAATATGACGTAGTTTACAGTATAAACAGAAGCATTACAGAAACAAATATCAAATTTCTCTGGTAAGTGTGAAGTATTCTGGCCATAGATAAATAATTTACGTATGTTGGTAATCTAAATTATTATACATGTACGTATTTTGATGCGCAGCCTTCCGTTGATATCTGCATCGCAAACGTATTTTAGAATTCTTCGTAGTTTCGCATTAGAATATCTTAACGATATTGACGTAATGCAGTTATAAGTAAATACTATTTGTTATCGGTTTTGTTCTGAGGCAGCTTCATATTTCATTGGGTGGCTAAATTATGCTCTCACTGCATGATTAGATATTTCTCGCATTGGAAAATGAAAGTTGTGTCGAACGAGTCCAATCGACTGGAATTCCTTATGGATAAGGAGTGGTTAATTATTTTTCATTGGAAGGCTGGAAGTAATGTCATTATGCAAAACTGGAAACACTTATTGCGTAAGAGCTAGTTTTCGAGGATCTAAAATGATTGTAAGAGAGCGAAAGTAATCGTTAAGTAAAACTGTAGATGATACCGGTTTATTTTCTAATACTCGTAAACAATTACAATACCGGGCCATAAAGTGAATATTAGTCTATGTCATTTTAAGTAAACGTTATAATACCGGGCCTTAGGGTGTATTTATAAATTATGAGGTCTTTCTGACTGAATAGGTGTTAATTTTTACTTTTGAAATTCTTAATTTTTACCATTTTTTGTAGAGCAATATTATGTTGGCATCAGATTCATGCTGAACCTTACGTAGGTTATTCTAACCGAATTTCAATATATTTGAATATATAAATAATCATAGCCACTTATCTTAGGTTTTAATTGCTAACGATGATGTAAATTTCACGTATAAAAATACCGACTGAAGGCTAAGAGCTCGAATCACCAGTCCATCGGAATCGCGGTGATTTATTTGGAGAATCGAATCTGTGCATTTATTGGGAAACATATCAATAAATCGTCTGTCGTTAACAAATGCATTGCATGTGTGATACATTTATTGAGGTGTCGTAAAAATAATTACTAGTTCTTTTCACCGATATTAGGAGCAACTAACGATGTGTATCAATGGTAGTAATTTCGCATCATAGGCTTATTGTCTACAGCAGCTAGCGGTATAATCGATCACTTGCAGATTCTGAATTATTGGCCCAATTTAAGCGTAAATGATAAAGTAGCATCCTGAGGCATCTTTTGCTATTTAAGAAAAAGCGTTACTAATTTTGCTGACCTAAAACCGATATTGAGTGTCGAATCATAACAACACATTTTTATAATGGAAAACATATATCTGAATCTTAAAGGCCCGTTGATGGTTTTTAATTGGCACGCAAATCTTCTCAAATTTTTCTAAATAAATTTTGATCTCAAAGACCAATCCTTAGATAAGTAAGTGCAACTTCGAAGTCGAAAATCTCATTCGAACATGCTATGAATTTATACTTCATTGAAGGAAATTTGATTTTCATACTGAATAGGTCGTTAATATGTTTGTTTGCATAGTTTTTGTTATAAAGTTAAACATTTGCTTACGTGAATGAGCTTTTTGACGTAAACGATTTTCACAAAAACAGCTATGCGAAAATAGGAAATACGTGTACGAGAGAATGGAAGTCTAATTACAGGGGACTTCAATTGCCTGCGTGGACAGGATTTCTAATGTGCATCTCCGGAGAGTTGGATAACGCTATTGTAGATAGACCAGCGGTTACAAACATTTTTGACTATCATATTCCTTTTCAGAATCTTTCTGTGCCCCCTCTTCCAAAAGTTACTCCTCACCGTTTAAATACATTTGTAACGTATGAATTGAGTTCCATCAAACATGTGAAGTAATAGATACTTTTTATGTTATCCATAATCCAGAGATAACGCATTTACAAGTTATAACCTCATTACCACTAATAATCAACCTTTTATGGTTACTCCTGAACCCCTTGCTCGCGCATCTGCGGCCCCCGTGTGGCCAGCTTAGAAACTGTTGTACAGAGATAGACTATGTGTAGGAAATTCTACGACCAAAGTATCCTCTATTAGGAAAAGAAGTTAGTACGCCTGGCTTCTTTGTTGTTGAGTTTTTTACCTAAAAATATGCGACTTAAATCAGTGATTTAAATTAACTCATGGCCATAATATGCGAGAGGTAGATTTCAACGAGGATAACGAAGGAAAAGTCCAGTCCAACATGAAAATGCAGCCATATCGCATTTCTCCTATGTAGAGGAATGACATAGGAAAGTTGAAAGTAAATATTTAAGAAGGGTGATCAAGATCTAAAGGTTAGCGTGAGTGATGCATGATGTCCAAATTTTACTCATTGCTGAGATTAATTTTAAGTAAATGTAAATGCGAACGATTTAGACGACGCCAACTGAAAACAAGCAGTCGAATTAAGAATGTTGTATTTTTAGCTTCTCTTGAAGCTTCACTTATAAGGGCCTCTTGCATATGTTGGCGATAAATATTCCATTAAAGTGCGCTTCATTTGACCTGAGCCATGTCTGCCCTTTCGCTGAATTTATTTTCATTCATGCTCATTATCTTGTTCAGTCGCCACTTAGTTGTCAGGATTTGAACGACGGTTGGGTGTTGACGACCTTTTTCTAAAGGAGGATGCTCGTGGTAATTGCGGTGCGTTGCCCGGCTATGCCTCAATCCGCGCTCAATTCGTTGCGTTTCAAAGTCATCTTGACGTCTATATTTCAGACGTCTATCCCAACTAACTCTCGTGATTTGCTCGGCCGAAGTCGGCGGCGTCTTCTTCAGTCAACCCTGTCGTTAAGTGCAGAGGAAAAAATATCCTTTGGAGAGCCACCAGTTTGCCACTTAAGGAAAATCAGCTAGATTGGAATGGGCTGATAAATTATGAAGTCGGGAATTGGATGTCAGGGTTAGAGGAAGGAGCGTCGGGGAACCAAGTCACGTCCCTACATAACCAGGGTTTGAATTAAAAAGATATTTAAGATGATTGAAGCGGAGGACTAAATTGATCGAGAGCGGTTATGACTGGAGGAGGAAAAAGAACGGGAGGTTTTCAATTTCAACTCTTTCACTCTTCACGGTCGCCGTTTCTCTCTTCGATATTGAATCGAAGCCTTCGAGGCTCGTGGGTCGCTTTGCCTCGTAACGATCGCATTCTTTGCATTTTTCTTGTTTGATTTGAAGAGCAGAAGCTGCATTTTCACAAAACTTCAGAGGCATCGATAGTCGAGGGGTTCTCTTCGCTCTATGAAAACGAATTGCTTGTTGTAATCTTATCCCTTTCACCTGTATTACTTCGGTTTTTATATGTCACTTTGAACTCTAAATTTCTCTACTCTAAATACTCTACAATTGTGTATAATATTTATGAAGTCATTCAATGAGCTAAGGAATCTGTGATTTTACAGAAAGCTTGCCACTGAGGAAGGCACCCGAAAATTGTAACTTTTCACATGTACACAATTGGTAAATTTAGTGATGAGAAAATGTATTCAAAAGAATTGAAAATGGATGAATGGATGTTTTAAATATTTCATTTAATTTTAGTTTAAAAACATGAAAACAGAGAAGAGTATTGAAAAATGGCTAAATAAAGAATGATCGGTTAGTGATACAAAATGACATTCATTCTTTCATAAATGATACACAAATCCACCGTGGCCACCTGAGGGTCGTAAGAAATGTAAACTTGGATTTTTTTAACCAACTGAAGACAGTCGCTCGGAAGCTTATATACTCGAAGAACTCGTACGTGCTCGTACACGAGTCGATTCTTCGAAGAATGAATCGACTTTACTTGCAAATTTTGAGGGGATACCTTCAGTGATTGGTTGGGAATATAATTTTAAATATATTTCATTTATTAATTTCACACACGAAATTAATCAGAAATAAAACTTTTCTCTATCAAATAAATATTCACCGTATGGAAGTTATTATTTTCTTCTTTATATTTTTAGAGGTAATATTTAATAGTCATTCAATTGTCACAATAGAGAGGCTGTCACCATACGAAGAAGAATTACAAGTAATTCGACTTCCTTTGGTGATAATGAGTAATAGACACGTTAAGTACATGTTCAACGTAGACAGGTATTCATGCTAGCAGGTTCTACCTTAGACAGCAGTTTGTTTTCTCTGAGTCTTGAGATGCATTCTTCACGAAGAGCTATTCAATAACTGTTTAGTATCTCTGCCTTCACATACGTGTAATTTTTGCACAATTTATGGTTGCACTCTCTGATTTTTATTCCCGATTATGCGTAATTGTGCATAAATGGACGAGATATTAAATTTCCCCACATTTTTCTTCCACTTCCTCATATAGCGTATGTTTTTTTTCTTTTTTCTTGCTTCTATACCTTATGATGACTCCATAAGTCGAAATTATCTTCCAGAAAATATTGTGATTTGTAAAAGTCCTACTCACCCTTGTTCCTTCATGATGTTCTACCACAAAGTCACAGCCCAAGCAGTTGAATCTAGATATTTAACTTTTCGACGGCTTTTTGGTATATCTTTATTAAAACTTTTCAGTATAAATATAAATGTTTTCATATATTATTAACAAAAGAAAGCTTTGCTTGATTGGATCTCCATTTCAATGGATACATTAATTGTACAATTAAAATCTAATAAATAACTATCACAATTCTACAAACATTCAATACACACGACCGGTTTCGGCTAAAGGTATTCCGTTGAGGTTGAGTTGTTAGTCTTGTGGTGTTATTCATTGACTTGATTCTTTAACGTTGAGTTCGCCATGCATTCTCTGCAGATTTCCGATGGATTTCAGACAGATAATCTGAGCTAACCGCATCGGGTTCTTTACTTGGAATGGCAAAATTGGAATCTCATTGGCAAATAAATCAAGTTACGAAGACAGCGGTTTGTTGGAGATGCTGCTTGAGCATTAATCACAATAGGGATTGGTGGAGATGGTCTAATCGATCTATCCAATGGCAGAAGTTACTCCATCTATTTTTATCTTATATGGAATTACAGATATTCAAATAAAATGTAATTTCTCACATCTTTTGGTTTCGGAGAAATCTGGCGGATTAATGATTAAATTAATGAAACTGATGTTGATGCGATGGATTTAAACAATCCGAATTAAGGAATTTTGAGACATTTAAATCTAGTTAAACAATTTCATTTGCCAATGTCAGCCTATTTGATTGATAAGGCATTTTAAAAGCTTGTATATCTCATAGGGAAGTGTTTATATTTTATTCATGTTAAAGGAAATGGAATTAACGATGAAAATTTGGTTTTAATAAATAACTAAGGTTGGAGACAATAAAATTTTAAGCCATCCGTTTTATTAATAATACTATCTCTTTTCTAAGACTATTACTTTGCATTCATCATTAAACAAACCTAACATCTTTTTGGATAGGCCCTTCAATCGTTCACTATAACTGATTTCTTGCATATAGGGCAAAGAGGTGAAATTTTAATGTTATTTTTCCAAATCAAACAAGATGAAAGTTGGAAAATTTTATCCCAATCTCATTTCCAAAGAGCAATTTTTAACTGATAAAATTTGGGTTCTTTAATTTTAGAGATACACTGCAAGGAACTGCGTAGATGCAAACTCCTGGGTTTTAGAAGGGAAGCATTCATCAAAAAACTACTTTTATCCATGCCACGACTTATCGACCTTACATGAATGAAAACGTGCGGTTCTGAATGCATCGCTCATTTAAGAGTCCCGTAGCCTCAGTTGCGCTTAAGCTTAGCTTGCTGGAAACGAAAAGCGTCCGTGCGAAACGAATCTATGGGTTAAAAATAGGGAATTAATCATACTAGCGATAATATGAACTAGTAGTATACGAAACGATGACCTGTTGTTGCTTAATCTATAGATATTTTAGCGGCAAATGAAAATATTATTTAAAAAAAAGTAAACTACTCTTACTGCAAGAGAATTTTCACAAACTCCGTACAACTTTTTATGAAGTAAAAAGGTTTGCATTGACGTGTATCTCATCAAAAGGGCATCGCATTTAAAGAGCGAGAATCAAGGTCTTAAGTATTCCTCTTGTAGCTTGTAGAATTGATTTTCTTTCCTAATAACAGCCGAATGGTTTTCTCTAGCGTCAAAATGTCGAGGTAGAAAAAACGTATTCTTTAGTTTCACGATTTTTTAACCGCAAAACAGCATTCGCGAATTGTTTCCCCGTAGAGGATGCCTTCATTGTGTTTTACGGTTTCGCCTCAGGCGCTAAACCTTTTCACCGCAGACTACTCATACCGTCTTCCTTTCTTCTCGGAATGCGCTTCTGGCTCTCTCTGCTGCCACCTACCGACGTGGCTAGGAAAAAATTCCATCTCAGCTCCACGTTGTTTTGACTACAGCCGTCCGATGGCGACACGGAAGGAATCATTCTTATGCCTTCGCTTGTGAGAGCGCTTCCAGCGGGAGTCTGTAGAACTACGTATCAACCATGGGAGTAGTATCACGATGGAAAGGTTCAAATTTTACCCGCTTCAGAGAAAAATTATGATAAGCAAACCTGTCTCACTTTTCCGAAAACCGTTTAGTGGGCGAAATCTCAAGTGCATATAATTTTGGGAAGTACATACTTGAAATTAATAAAAAGGGACTTGATCCGATAACTTCATAATCTCTTGGACCTATAAGCACTTAAACCACTTAAAATGAATACTCTCGAGCCGTGATACGGATAAGAGGGTTCTTTGTTCAGGCAAGACGCTGTATTTCAAGAAGCTTCGTAAGTTTCAACCGTCAATTTAGAGGATTCACGTAGATTGTTTGCGTTTAACTTGTCGAAGATTTCTACGACTTTAAATGTTGATAAAAAATATCAAAAAACTAATGCCCCAATGAGAGAGAGAATTCGTCCACCTTGGAAAAGTCGCCAAATTCTATAAATAGCTCCTATCGCATAAATCTTCGTAAGCAAATGATAAAGGTGCTTTAAGGTAATGTTGGATTCATTTGAACGTCAATTTTCTTTCGTGAATTCTTCATAAACTTATTTTCTCTTTTATACATACAGTTCTTGAAACTATCGTTTGTAAGGTCAGGATGTAGAATTCATGGATTGCAGTCCAAAAATAAAGACACAGATATTTTATTATTTATAAAAAAACACGAGTTAAACCACTGTCACCTTTCTCGTTTATCACAAATTCGTGATCAAGTGATTCTTGATAAGAAAAGGACTCTATAGAACCTAGGTATCTCCTAAAAGAACCGTTAAAGGTGGCTCAGAAATCTTGGTACTAATGTAGCAGAGGTTCAGTTAAAATTGTGCTTTAGACTTCTCTCGCTAGCAATTTCCTTTATCAATATAAAAATATCCAAAATCAAATTTTTATGGTACTCAGATATTATTATCAGCTCACGATTCTGCCTTATTGTATGACTTATTCATAGCTTCTTCAAGTAACTCAGTGAACGAAACATATCGAATGATATTATTTATTAAAGATTAAGATACAACGCAAAACTTAGTCCACAAACCTTCCCTCCTTTTTGTTTCCTTTCCTTTAAATATTGTCTCCTACAACCTCCGAATGAGGTGACTGCCTCAAAACCGGTCGCGTTGTTTTCTTTTTTGTGGACTAAGTCTTACTTTGTATCATAATCTTTAATAACTCAGTGAATTTTTCCAAGTCATAACAGTTCTGAAACATACTATAACATAAAAGAGAGCTTTGTGGAGGAAACGAGGATGAAACGAAACATGTTCTCCCTTCAAAAACTTCAAATACACGTCTTTTACAGTCTGCTTTTAAGTTACAAGCGATAAGGTACCCGCTTTCTTTCTGATCCGATAAACATGTGATAATTCTTAGTCTGAAAATTTGATGAATTTTATGAACAGAAGAATTAATCAAAATCTCTTTTTGGTATTTATCCAAAATGAGCTTCTTCGGAAACAAATTATTTGCTCTCCCTCGAGATAGTGCTTCAGCATACACTACTACTAGGGAAAAATCTTATCCTAGAATCACAATCATTCAGCAAGAAGAAAATTTCCAATGAGAAAATACCCCTCATCGATACCGCTAATTAAGAACTAGCACACGTTCGATATGAATGCATGAAGATTTTCAAGAGTTATTACTAAATTGTAATTATTACTTCCCAATCGAGTTTCACTGACGACATAACTCAAAGTTATTAAGTATCTGAAGTAGGACTGAGGTGAAGATTTAAGAGATGACGCGACACCTTTCCGTGAGAGAGCTGATGATTTCAGCTTTAATTGCTACGTTTAGAGCGGCAGCTTTCTCATAATTTTAAAGTTCTATGAGGGTATCTACCGACCGCCTAACTTGGCTAAGGTATCAGCCTTGACATAAAACTGGATTGTGAAAAGCCGAGATTTCTAAGGACCGTGGGCGAATTAAATTGAGCATTTAAGCGGAAATGGGTATTGCTGCAAGGCCGCTAACAAACTACGTTGGTAGTGGAAACTCACTTTTAATCCGAACACTCCAAAACTGAGTGGTGAATTTGTCACCTAATACATATGTACATTATGTTCTCGTCGTCTAAGTCCGAAAACGGTTTTCTGAACACCTGTACACATTGTATCATTTTGTATTTGTGTAAGAATTGGAAATGAACACCTTTGTACCATTTATATGAGCGGCACTGTGATGCGATATTTGTAATCGTCTAACTTAAGAGAAATGTCACTTTCTATAATTTTTATCCGAGATAGTGATAATATAGTTATGCCCGCCGCCATTAAAATTCCTAGGATGTCAATCAAACACTGTACAAAGAGATATGTTAGGCATGGTTCTTACCAAAAAATTTTTTATATTTCATACTTGAATGTGGAAAAACGTCATTAAAACCAGAAATTATTATTAGGTGTAAATTTGAAGTTACTCATTCTAATTAATGTTTATCAACAATTAGCACAAAATAAAATGTTGAAAGCTGCTGTTAAATGTTGAAAGCTGCCTTTATTGGAGTAATCCAAACTGTAGCTATTTCAGTTCGATTCCCGTAGGGGCTCATGTGCGAAATAACCTTAGCTGTCTAAACACTACTTCTACTTATAATCTGAAAAGAAACGAGAAAGTCAAATTAAAGCCTCGCCAAAGAAAGTTTGGATGGAGTTTGGCTTACAATGTCATCTTCATTTAGCTGTTTTCAAGTGAAAATCTAGTTTGAGCAGGCTAATAAGATATTAAAGCTTTAAAAGTAGATGCTTCGAATTATTCCTGTTTCATAATTATAAAAAGTAAAGGGGTTTTCGCTCTCTTTCCTTCCGGTATCGTTTTACTGTTTTTAGTCCTTTATTCTCAACGTACGTAGATACAAATATGTAGGTACCAGGGTACTTGCCAATTATTTCGACTCCGAAGTTTTGTTTCAGTGGTCATCTTTATCTTCGAATTATGAATATATTAAATTTTTTTCCTCATTCACGAACGTAAACATTGCGCGAGACTTTTCTCTCCCAACCTATTGTGTTTCAAGGAAACACCATAGCAGGGGCATAACTTATGCGCAGTTAAATTTCTGTTCGCGTTTACTACCTAATGCGTTGACAGTTAACAGTTTCGTATTAATTGTTCTGCGATTCGCTAGCAATATTGTATATTAACATTTAAAATTGGTTTTAAGATGCTCTACCGGACTAAGTTAACTTTCAAGGCATCTCTTGGTCAGCTTTCTATTTAGCTGGGTAAGGCAAACAAATTTCGGGAATCACTTAGTATTAGCCAATGTTAATTGTTTATAGAAAACAACCGAGCAAACATATTTTGTTGCAGTAAAACAACTATCACTTCACAGGTAGGTCATCTTTGTCCTTTTCTGAGAATTCCTTTTTACGAACAGGTGAGGAATTGAAAGTTCCAAATGAGATTTTTGCCGACAAATATAAATCTGCATATAATGAATAAAAAATGAAAGACAGACTTTTACCTTTACCACAGAAAGTCTATTATTATTTTTCCTTCGTGATGGAATACTACTTCAAATTCGAAGCTGATTTAGTAGATTCTTAAAGAAAAATAAATAAATTAATCAATTGATTAAATCCACTCTGCTGCCACCTACCGACGTGGCTAGGAAAAAATTCCATCTCAGCTCCACGTTGTTTTGACTACAGCCGTCCGATGGCGACACGGAAGGAATCATTCTTATGCCTTCGCTTGTGAGAGCGCTTCCAGCGGGAGTCTGTAGAACTACGTATCAACCATGGGAGTAGTATCACGATGGAAAGGTTCAAATTTTACCCGCTTCAGAGAAAAATTATGATAAGCAAACCTGTCTCACTTTTCCGAAAACCGTTTAGTGGGCGAAATCTCAAGTGCATATAATTTTGGGAAGTACATACTTGAAATTAATAAAAAGGGNATAAATAAATTAATCAATTGATTAAATCCATATGGATTATCGATGAGCCAAACGGTCGTTAAATTCGATAAAATTTATGATACACATTGAATTGATTTACAACTTAAACTAACGTAAAAGTATGTTGAATGAATTCAGCGGGATTTTTGACAACGGGCGTAAAAATATTTTCTATTTACTTTCTCGTTATAAGAAATATGAAATAATTCTTTGTTCTGAATTGTTATCATTCCATTAGCTTCGATCCCATACTCCCTGCGAACGATAACGCTAAAATCATCGACTTATATTATCCTTTTTCCTATTTTCTTCGCTTATGAAACTAGAATTTTCTAAGCTAAATCGTCATTACCCGGAAATGAACACCATTTCGTCTTCTCCGTACCTAATTAAAAATAGTTTAAATGTTCCTAAATAGCTTTAACCACCGTGAAGTTTATTTGATGATGATATTCTATCGAAATCTTTGGTTTCATAATAATCAGTAGACAACGAATCATAATATATCAAATTACCCATTGATCATTCGGTTGCATACATTTGAATAATACGGTTAAAATTATATGTAAATAACAACAGGAACAACTTTTCACACGGAAACTAATTCCTAATTCCGTGTGAAAAGTTGTTCCTGTTGTTGTTTCTTTCGTCATGGAGTACCACAAAGTTACCTGCCAATCCGTCGATTTTATATGTAAATAGTTCCTCTAGGATTAATCTCAGTGTCAGAAAATTAAGTCAATTTTGGATGCGAATGTATTTGGAGACAATGAGTCCATGTCAATCCGAAGAGGACTAACCGAAATAAAAAGAGCAGTTTTAACATGAGACATAGATCTATTTGAGTAAGAAAGGTATAGTGCTGCCATAGGCGAATGTACATATCAATCTCTTACACCGAAATTATCTCTATGAAATTCAGCCTAATAGAGGAAAAAGGTTTTCTTCCTCGGTCATCCAGCTTTGGAATTGGCTTGTTAGCCCATAAAGTTGTTGGGATGGTCACCTATGTATGTACGTGATTGCAGTTAGCAGAAGTGGCCAAGGAACACACGGCTTTATTCAAACCCAAGATTTACTGTTGTTTCTGCTCGTGAATACAGATGCTTTGCCTTTTTTAAACGTGTTATCCGATTTTATCGCTGGCAAGGACAATTTCTGAATTCGTTGTGCAGTGAAGAAACATAGTGTGATTTATCACATTGAAAAATTCTTATTCTACCACCTAGGAATAAACCTAATAATTATATAATTGTTATTATTATACCTGTAACCTTGGAATGAACCTGATGATGTACAACTAGCAGCGTAGCTTTTATTGCTGTATATTTCAGAGATACTGTACAATGTCAGCTTTATATATTGAAAAATCTCTCTGGTCAACATTTCCAATGCCTGATTATTTTTCCTTTAAATGTTTATTATATATAAGGACAATAGATTTTCATAGCCAATTAGAAATACCTTTCTCGATTATCAATTATTTATTCCAGATATTTATGTTTAATTACATCAATTAAACATTGAATGGTTAGTGATTTGATCCCTGAGTGATGTTATCAATAGTGACTTACTGTAAGTCGACTGAAGTAAGCAGTTGTGCAAATGAAATACCTGAACTGTATGCTAATGACAATCGTTAAAGATTATTATAAAGATTAAGCGGGTCAATTTTCAGACTTTAATTATTTAATATGACAGAAATGTTTTATATCGTATTTATCAATTCGTTGTCGCCGAAAGTATTTAGGCAAATTCAACATACTCATGTATTTGAACATAATTATTCCCGGTTTACCAATTAACTTTTCTCTGATCTCGTAATTCGCGGTGTTTCGTAAACTATTCAGCGTTTACTATGAAGAGATAATTGATCCCTAGATCTACACTTGACGGACATTTACACATTCATCTTTGGGACTACGTATGTTATTAAATGGCAATCACTGTAAATTGGAGCAAGGAAAAAATAGGATATCCCATAACAAACTGCTTTTGGCCTCTTTTAATGTCAAGCGTTCTGATTATTACTGCAGGATTTTATTTTGTGCTTTCCCCTAATGATAACCCTATGTATCTATAAACCAGCCTTGCATGGTAATAGTGAATGGGATACTTTTACTAAATGCGTAATTTTCTTACCCCGTTAAAGTCACTTCGTAAATAGTTATTTTTAAATATCGAATTCATGTGATCAGAGGTGCTGTTTGGCAACGGTTTCGGTACGGTAGATGTATTTCGTAGTGGTTAGTAATTTTCTAAATATTGCTGACGTGTGAAGAGTTACGAAATATGTTTGTGAGTAACGTCAATTAAGGCAATTCTTAATCTCTGTCACGTTAAAAGTGAAAAAGGCTCCAGTCCCTCCTACTCTCATAATGATAGGTCTTCTAGCAACAGAATTACTATTTGAGCCTAAGGCAACAGTTTTCTCACCTTTAAAGCTACATTTCTCCGTTAGAGCCTTGTGCTCTCGAAAATTTTGCCGCTTTAATCAATTTTATATCGATTTTTATCGTGTCCCTTCTTCGCGGAATCATTAAACAGAATTGCAGTAATTAGTTTTATAATTTTCATGGATGGCATTTCTTGCATGTGAAAGAGTTCTTTATTATGAATAAGAATGATCCTAACTTTGCTCCTTTGCTAACGTGAAACCGAATCAAAAAAATTTGATGTTTAAATTGAATTCTCAATATATGTTTTCTTTTACTTTCAGGTAAGTAACTTCAAAACCATGGGTTCCTTTTGTGGTTGCCTCCCGGTATGGGTGAGTTTCCTTTAGTTATTTAGCGTTTTTCCCCGTTTTCAGAACTGAAGCAGTCTTCTCTTACTCTTTATACGAGTATAAGGCACATTTTCAAAATTAGTTTTGAACTAGTTCTGTGTTTGTTACAAACCACTCGACATAGTTTTAATCTAGGTAGTAAATATCAAGTACTTTGTATCAGGTAAATTTATTCACCAAAATAATGATTACCTTGAAGCGTTCCAGTTTGTCTAGTCATTAACGACGGTTTACCAAGTAATCAAATCCTTTGTATTAATCTCCTCTCAGCAAAACTATCCTCTTGCCAGGTCACCTTTATACGGACTTCCACAAGTGAATTCCACTTCACGAATCATGGTTTAAATACGAAAATTTCAACTTCGGTATTCAGCTGCCGTACTGACTTGAAAAACTGGAACACAGTACAAAGCTATGATTTTATTTGCCTTTAAATATCTACATCTCCAACCACACCATCGAAGAACGTTTTAGTAGAAACTCAAGTTTGTTAATTTTCTTACATTATTCTTGGTGTCTTTTCGAATTTACTTCTGCGAATAATTTTTATGCCGCTTCTGCACCGAGTATCTCATTGAATAAGTTTACAGATTTCCTGAAATAAATAATTCTTCGTCATTGTTTTTTACTTATGTACATTACGTATTGCAACATTATGAAACTTCAAATTCACTTAAACAATATTAGGAGAATACGGGAACAAGTGCAAAATTCAGTTTTAGCTGAGTAATTGAAACGCGCGGAATGCGGCAGAGGTCTGATGGTTGGCTTGCCAATCTCTGTGGAGTGTTATCGAAGGGAAAAATCTTAATTGACCATTATAGTTTTCGGTCTCTGCGTTTTATCATATTAATCTTCATATGTATAATTAGGACAAAGAAGATTTATCGTGGCTGGTTAGAACTTTGACTGATGTAGTCCTCAAGTAGTGCTTTAAAAATGAAGTTGATTAATTTGTCAGGGTACATTGGCTAGATGATATTTTGGAAAATACTGTCACAGAACCAAAATGAACTTCTTTGATATTAACGGGGGGGAACTGACCACCCATCAACTTAAATGCATAAAAGTATGAATATAAATATTTTCAGATTCCAAAAATATATAAAGCACTGGCATGCACTACCAGTATCAACAAAGAAACCATCGTCAGGTTTACAAAGGATTGATAGTATTGAATTGAATTTGCAATACTTTGTGAACACTGAAGCTGTTGATGTCACGACTGGGTTGAGCAGTCGTGTTTCATAGGTATTACTCGGCTTATAAAGTCACGCTCTGAGAATTGTTGGATTTATAATTCCCATGCTGAAAATTATTTTGTTTTCATATGAAATATTAAAATGAGATGTAAGCGGGTTTCTCTGTTTATTAAATGTATTCTATCGAAAATACTCCATTATTTCGGTCGTTGACATCGATTCCGAACGCCAACTGAAATCTCTTAAAGGTCCGGAGCGGTTCCTCTTGAACGCTGAGGCACTGTGCATTGAGTCATTCGAGTGGTGAAAATTACTGCGTCAACACTTTTTATTATTCTTTCTTTGAAATATTTTGTGTAGAAATTTTTAAAAGGAGCGTAACTATATTTAATTTGTGGTGTTATATAGGGTGTCACTAAAGTAAGTACCAATTTTTTCTGAAATGGGACACTTTAGAAAAGCATCGAATTTCATCATGTTTAAAATGTGCTGAAACTAATACCATAAAAGGTAATACAACAATTGAATTTGTTAAGGCTTTGCATAGGTGTAGAACGCAGGTTTCTGTGAACTGTTGTATTGGGCAAATTGAGTCACCAACTGGCCTTCCAACCCGCAGTTGTTGGTTCCATTTAGAACATGGTCAAATTTTCTCAGTTTTGTTGGGGTCTACGATTTTTCATGCTTCTCTTACCTCCTCGTATACGGATTCAGTTTTTTGAATTTATTCACAATTTTACGAATCCCTTTATCTGTAGGTCAGGTTCAGGTTTATTAAATGCTCTTTGAAATTTGTATTCCAATTCACTCAGTTTCACTCCTATGATACGGGCTATACCAAAGATTTGCTCTTCTGTATTCAGTATTTGAGTTTTGGAAAGAAATAAAAAATTAAAATTTTGGAAAAACTGTACGCAAACCTTTAGCACATTTTAAACTTGATAAACATCAATAGACTTGAACTTTTTAAATAGTGTTCAATTTCACAAAAATAGGTACTTAGTGGATCCAAAGTAGAAATCAAAATCACGCTTTAGTCATTTTATTTCTATTTTGGATCCATTTCATGGATTTCCTCCCTAAACCTTCCACAATCGATATTTTTTAAGGGTTACTTACTTTTTGGAAACCCTATACATAGAATTATACCTAATCTACTTAATTCCCGCTTTTCGAATTGATTCGCTATGCAAGGTATACTTAATTATGTTTGAGATGCATACATATACTTATGAGCATGCTCCATACTTATATGTATACATAGGTGTGGATTTGGAATTCATTTTTTACGGAGAGTAATTGGGCGTTGCTGCATTAGATCTCCAACATCTACACAAAAGAAGCCGCTCTTTGCCGTAAGGAAATCCCTCACTTGTCTTGTTTGTCAGTTTTAGAGGAAGCAGATTTCTGCTGACATTCCCTCTTTGTTACTTTTGCTCTCCAAACATTCTTTCTAGCTGTTTCCCCGAGGTTGAAATCTTCCTGAGTATAGTGCCCATAAGTTGGTAGCCCTACTTCCACTTCATCAAAGTCTACCTTTCCCGCATCTTCTCTCCACTCCCCACAACCTTTCACTCTCTCCCATCCCATTTCACTCCTTCCATCGCCTTCATTTTTCCTTCCACTTCGTCGCTCGCCCGTCTTCTTTCCTCTCTCTCGAAAATACCTCACAAATGTGCGGACTGACGATATGCGATTTTGAAAGCGATAAAAAGGAATGCTGGTATGTATTTTTCATGGCCAACATTCCGAAGAGGCATTCTTTTAAAAGAGGGAGAAAGGCGAAATTTTTTAATTTAAAACCCCTTGTACTGCTCGCTTGAATTGCTCTTTGAACAATTTCTGCCATTCTTTACACGTTATATTTTTTAATATTGAGGACATTTCATCTTGAAACGATATTTTTAATATCTATAAAGCTTAGGGTGAGGAGAGATTTTCTTTAAAATGAAACCACGGAAAGTCTATAAAGGGCTGAGAGGAACGGATTTTTCTTTATGCCGATATTTTACTACCTATTCATTAATGCATGCGTCTTGAGACACATGTGTTACCCCACTGCATTCTTTTGCAATTTAAATACTCTCTTCTAATCAATGAGATTTTTATAAAATCGATTAAATTATTATTCTCTCATTATCGACTCTAATTTTTGTAGAAAACGATATATTCTTAATTAAGCGAAAAGCCTTAACGAGGCTATAGGAAATTCTCGCGAGCTTCTAATTTATGACACTAAAAATTCATCATATTCTAATCAAAGTCCATTGAATGTATACGAATCTACGATTAAAATTGCTTGTCGATAAAAACGGAAGTGATGTAGAAATACTAATACTTTTTGGTACTGTGCCGATGTCGTTAATTGTACTTTTTTGTTGTTAATTATACGTTTTAAAGACTAAATGTTTAGATTTTTACATATAAATGTTCACCTCCGCTTAAAATATCCTCAATCAGTGGTTTTAAAGGTCTCATCGTTTTTCATACTTTGATATTTCATCGTCTCCTTTAGATACGCTCGACTCTATCGGATCACATTTCCCTTCGAAAAATTATCTAAATATTATCTGAATCTTGGATTATTTATTTCCGAAACAATACTTTTAACTTTCATTTGCAGCAGTATTTCGAATTATGTTCAATGCAGAACTTTTATTTTAGGATTAAATTTTAGTTTTTAAAGGATTAACGGTTCGGTCGAATTATTTTATTGTGAGAACAAATCACTATTTTCTCAAATGCAGAGTTTTGGTTGTTAAGAAATTATCATTTGGAAATTCTGCTTATCTATTGGTTTTTCTGTGCAATTCCAGATTTTTTAGTCAGATTTTTGTATGAACCGAGTGAATTTCAGACGAAGTCGAATAGTGTGAAGATACTGATAGGGAATTCTGTGTCCACGTTTTTAGCACGACATTCATTATTAGAGTACAAACTCGAAAGAACATTGTAGTCGTTTCGTGCAACAGTTGAAAGACATTGGTCTCTAAATCGATAAAGAGTTTTGCATCGGGAGATTCGCTTCAGAGGACTCGTAGGAGTCGAACCTTCGGCATTTAAGAAATATGTGATCGGTTCTTTCCGAAAGTTCTCGCTGGAATTTAAGCGAATTTTCTCAAGACATGGAAAAATCCAGACTGAGCGTCAAATAAACCCCTCTCTTAACTCCTCGGTATTTTTATCGTTTTCGAGGAATTTTTTAATGCCAAGGACGCCTGAGTTCCGATCGATTTTTCTCAGTTTTATTTCTTCTTTACTTCTCATTAAGGTTTGATTTGATAGATTTAACCCTCTCGAATGAAAGTAAAGTATTAATGAGGGTGAATCTCTTATAAATGAGAGCATAAAAGTTCGACGAAATGCCTCTGGGTTAAGCATACAAACTTTTTCGGTGTGAAGATGACCTATTAAAATTTATGGGAGACGATTCTGATCGGAGAACCTCATCTAGGTATTTTGGATCGGGCCAAAATATTCTCCAAGTTTAGGCAACTTCATTTTTGTCTTAAGAAGCATAGGCCTCTCTTGAGTCTGATTTGAGTGACTGTAAATGTTTAAAATAACGAGCATGACTATTCCGAATAAAGTATAAACTGAAGCAAAACAATCTTTCCGTAGCTACGTAATGAAAATCGTTTTGGATTGTTAACTATTCATTCTTAAATAGTAGAAGCGGGAAGAATCAAGCGTTGAAGTGACATAAACGCCTTATCCAATTAATAATATGATAAATCTATAAACCATAAACAATTTGGGAGGCAGCCTTCACGGTGAAATGCATTTTGCTTAGTACCCAAATTGTTGATGGTTTTTAGAGTCATTGTCATCAGCCATTTTCAATCCGACATCGGATGCCTCCCTAAGCGCTTTCCAATTCGCTCTATTTTGAGCTTCTCGTTTTCATGTTACCCCTAACATTGTAAGTCTCTGTTCCATCTTTTTTCCATCTTCTTCTTCACATCTCTTGGTGTCCTATTAATTAACCATCAGTCATTTCTATTTCGCATTGTCTAATCTCCTCCAAAAACGACCCTTAATATAGCAAAAGGTTTTGTTAAGAAAAATTATGGCTCCCGTATAAAGTGCCAAGTGGGCAACAAGTTCGACTTCAATGAAAGCGGACCCGGGTTCGATTCCCGGTGGTAGCCTACGTGCGAAATGACCTCAGCTGTCGAAGCATTTATTAACAATACTACTACTACTGAGAAAAATAACTTGAACACAGTTACGACCGTCAGAACAAAAGATACCAACAGCAGCTGAGAAATTTTTAAAGCTGACATCTGTAGCTAGTAAGTTAATTCTTTCCTCAATTAACGAGGAAATGTCGGATCAATTTATAAAAGAATATCTCCACTCGATTAACCTTCAAATTCAATTTGAAAGTCTTTAATTTGATTAATTTGTGTGCAAGTATAACTAAACTAAACTTCTCTTTTGACTTACCAATTTTGGAATGAGGAAAGTCTATCATTATCTCGACAGTCTCCGGTGGGTAAGAACGAATAATTCAACGTCCGTAAATTAATGTTAATCAGAAATGCCAATAGAAAGGTACGATTTGCGCTTATCTTTTAAGTTCGTCTCAATGATCGGAAACTCGAACTCTTACACAGAGGCAGTTTTCGTCATTTTTCCTACGAGAAAATTGCTTTCTAATTGAGACTAGATCGATGTGATCGATGTGCCTCGCGGGCATTTGAAAGTTGCATTGCCATATTTGCCGGCAGAAAAAGTGTTCATTCAGCGTTTAGTTGAGAGCGTTAGATGGACTAGTGCCAGAAACATCGATTTCAGCGATTTGCTGTTATATTAGCAAATCTGGCGACAACCAGATGCGAATGTTTTATAAGGGCTGCTGCAATTGTCAATCTTTACTTCGTAGATGTCAGAACGGTGTAATTAAATTTTCTCTTTGAAAAACTGCCGGTATTTTTCCCATTTGAAATCCTTGCTTAGGGGAGCAATTACTCTTCAACGACTTCAGATCACGAAACGTTCTTGGAAACATAAATTTCTTCTTTACGTATCTGAATGCTTGTGAAGATGCAAGGAAGAGGTCCATAAAATGAGAACTTTTGCGTATCGCTGATCTTGGGTATGTGCAATTACGGTAATTAAAATTTTGAATAACGGTTATTTAACATCTACGAGAAATGTCTGAATGCTGGGTACGATTCAGATCAGCCTTTACTTGGTTGAAATAAAGTTATTCGATTCAATATTTGGTAAAGGAATGGAAATGATGTACTTACGTCAAAAAGCGAGTAACAAGGGATACAAAGAAAATTAAAATTGTGGGGTTTCCATATATTGGTCCGATTATATTCCGATAATCAACTTTCAATCCATTATTGCAGTAAAACAGAAGTCCATAAAGATGAACCCTGGCAGATCTGCGTACTATTCTTTTCATACTCAATCAAGAAGATTTTCATCAAATTCGCCTCACAAAAGTCTCTATTAGACATTTTTCTTATGTGAATCTCGAAACCATTGTAATTTCAAGGAAATGATTCTTATAAAATTAGTCATTAGAAGTATTGTGGACATTAAAAAAAACAAAACACACATTAAAAAATACAAAACACAGCAAGAAAACGAATCTATTTTTTAAAACTATGAGAACGTCCCTGTATTTTTTATCCTAAGAATCAAAGCCAATACGACCAATGTAAATTTCATTTTGAAAGATGTTTTATCTAAGATTTGAACCACCAATAAGTTCCTGCAGTTCCCTTCACTTTCTTAAATGCCGATAATTAAAGTAATTGAGAAGAAATAAATCATCTCATTCTCAGAATTTGGGTGCCTGTGCAGAAAGGAATTTCGAAACGTCTTCGAAGTCCGCAAAAATGGAAACGGTAAGGTATGGCTCAGAAATGTCATTGCATTGCAAGAGAAGCCTGCCCTTCTTTCGGTATTTTAGGGCTGTTTCTCACGATTCTTGATCTAAAGATCTGACTTCAAGTCTGAAGGTAATAAAAATCTCAAGTGATTGGAGAAAGTGCAAACTGGGAGAAGTACTTTTCTTAGTGTGAATAAATGTCATACGATTAAATGCCCTTTTTTGATAGAGAAACGATCAACGGAAGGAGAAAGAGAGTTGAGTAAAGAGAGTGGATCCGAAGCCGATTCGATCCCGGATATTTTAAGAAGCTGAAAGAAAAGGGATTCTTTATAAAGTCAAAGTCTAGAACTAAAAAGAAATGTGAAGCACAGAGGTCAAGAGAGTAGATGTGATGGAAACACGAAAGTTAAAAATAGAATACGTGGAAAAAGTGTGGAACTTCGCAATCCCTTGCCTTAACTATACCGCTAATTTTAGTTCAATTCTGTCTCAAGAATAAAGTAATGACGTATATTATGGGCATATCCATGTTGTATTCACTGAACTTATGTAAATATTCTTTTGTGATATTTATGCTTAACATAAATAAGTACCGTCGTTGTTGTAACTCTCGAAATACACAATTCGTATGGGTTTGTTGCCGACGTATTCACATTTCAGCGTAAAATGCACTCACTGTATTGCATTTGTATAGGAGGTTTAATTTAATTTTTACTAAAAATAAACAGCTTGCGGGCAAAATGAATTCGCGATAGGGATAAAATAGGGATAGGGAGTGAATCAAACGACGGCACGCCGGCAAAATTCACAGGGAGCTTGGTAGTGACATCACACGGAGAAATCGAAAACTAAGTGGTGATTTCCCTCCTACACTCGGATCAATCGAATCCAAATTTTGCTCACTCATTCAATAGGGGACGATAGCCAATCGAAACCTAAACAAACTCTCTTTCGGGAGGAACTTATCGTTTTTCATCCTGTCATTGTTAGTTTTGACCAGTGGAAGGATCATTCAATGAAAACCCAACTCCGAGGTCTCCGAAGAAGCGAAAAAGGTATTTTCTCTTCCCATTCAACCTTCCCAGCGGGTCTTGCTGAAGAGGATGTCGTTCGCGGACTTTGAAATTCACTTGTTTCTGAAGGATTACGGTTATTAGCCCCTTGACAGCGAGATATGGAAGCTCCCTTTTAAGCCATAAACTCCGCAGGTGCCGTGTTATCTTTTTTCCCTCGAGTTTTAAGATCGCTTTCATCCTCTCTCCCTGGCTGGTAATCCAAGACAGTACTGTGCTCCCGGCACAAAAAGAAGCCCTCAAAAGGTTGGGTTTTTCCTCCGTCGTTCTCCAGGAATTTCAATGAGCGGCGGGTCGGATGCCTAGAAGAGAAAGAGATGGAAAGTTTTGCACCCCGCGGTGATGGAATGGAGGATTTTTTCCACGGATAACACCACGAAGCACGCTTCGGGTTTACCCATGCGTGCCGTTTTTATGGGGATTTATGTCGGAAATGTCCAAATATCCCGCAGTCCGCGGGGAAGGGCTGCATTGTGAGCTCGGTGGCATCTTGAGAGATGGGCTGTCGCCTCGGAGAGGTCTTCTCCGAAGGTCTTGCAGACGTCGCGGGTGCTTGGTGAAACTGCATCCCCCGCTAAGGGATCGGTTGGCATCCTCATGCGAAAGCTCCTTGAGATGTGAAATCCTTCCTTTCAGAAAGGGAAAGGGCCTTTTCAGGGGTAAGGAATTTTGAGAATTTGGAATGGAAGAGTGTTTGCGAGACAAAGAATGCAAGGTACCGAAGATTATCCCGTATGAATCTCCATAACTTCGAACTTGGTTTCTCTTTCTTTTCTTTTCTGGACGAAGAGAACATTATTATGGGTACTTAGATAACGGGGCTGTGTCAAACTTGCCTTGTCAGGAAACAGTTTGCGAATTTATTAATGCTAATACTTACAACTCTAAATTAACTAGTTGGTACAGCTATACCGTTCCATGTCAATAATATGTTGAAGGCATTCGTGAAAAATGTAACTAATGGAGTATAATCGATGTGGTCTAGCGTAACTTGGTGGAACGCCATAGAGAAAGAGATTAAAATACGTTGTAGTTTCAGCAAGAATTTTACTTACAGCCGGTTTTGACTCTAGTGGGTCACCATCAGCTCTCATAAATTTAAAATTTCTCAAGAAACAGCGGTAGTTCAGAAAATCGGTTGGACGGCAGTTAAAGGAGTACTGGGAGGCCAAGTAAGAGGAGACTCTGCTTATTACTATGAGATAACACATTCGTGTTATTCCGGCTCACGAAAATAATTCCGAATACAAATCTGTAGGACGAAAAGCGGTTTCCTATCGTTTCCAAATTCATCAAATACAGATAATTAGAACCGAAATTCTAAGGAGCAATACTGGGCAGCATACATTCTGTTCTAGCCATTTTCGATTTCTTACAGCAAGCCTACATGCCTCTGTATCCAATTATTAGACAGCCGAATATAGCCTTCGATTGGGGAATAATTCGTTGTATGGGTCACTTTTTAATCTTATAATTCGTAGAAAACATCTTCGAAGGATAAAATAGGCATTTGAATCACTCGTGGGCTTCTTCTAGTCATCGTAAAGTTAGGTGAAGTAATTGTTTCTAGGTTACGATTGCAGATAACTTCAACAGAGGTAGCCTACTCGAAGAATTTTCGCTAAAGCCTTTGAAGAATGTAATTTGTTTAAAAAATGCTTATTTGCGCCAGCAAGGACTCTGTTTTTAAATACACCTACAGAGTGTCTGATGCAGTGGTTGAAAGGTGTCTCCAATGGAGATGGAGATGAAAGAAATCGAAAAGCAATCTGTTTCGTTAAAATTTCTCCGGTGAAGAAGGCTACTTCTTCCCGCGGGTGACATTAAATGAAAATTCACTCTGCTTTATTAATGGTAAAAATGAAAAACTCCGCTAATGCGCGCATCAGTTCAAGATTAGAAGGCGATTTATTTGTCCGTCAGTTTTTCGACTGAAGTGGCTCTCGGCACCTGAGGCTTTACAATGTAAATACGCCGTTAAAGAAGTGCGATATATTATTTTACAATAAGAAATGTTAAGCTTCCAGGGCCAAGGTCACGTGATTGAATGTTGCCTAAGGGTTGACTCGAGCGCCGCTTGGAGATGTTGATGATAAATGAATGAGCGAAAGAAAAATAAGAAAGCAAATTGCAAACGCAGCTGCGTAAAATAGAGACCTATTTCTTCTGAATTGCAGTGATGTTTTTAGAGTTTATTTTTCTTTCTTCCTACGTTTAGTTTGATTATTCATTAAACACACTCGTCGGGAGTAAAATAAATAGCTCATTTTCCTCTTATTCAACCTCTTATTAAATATCGCTGTGCTGTTTGGGACCCCCACGAAGTTGGTTTAATCTCCGGTTTTGAGATTTTCGTTTTTAGAACAACTGAAGTTTGTTGAAGGAGATTCTAGATTCGATAGAAGTGTTACGGATATGATAAAGTCTCTCAAGTTCGTTGGAGGATAGAAGACTAGACTACCAAAGGAAGCTATTCCATAAATCTATCAGTACATATCTCGTCGAGCGTCAGAAAAGCTAATAGATTTCAGAGTTAGATGATAGTGGTGTTTATAACCCTCTGCCACACGACACCGTAAAGAGTCAATATGTAAATAACAACATCTCGTTCAACGAATTCGGGAGCAAAAACTTAATTTCAGATATAAAGTCAAAAATGGAACACTCTAAAGCGATGTTAGACAGACAACACTCACATTGTCTGCTTTGATTTCATTAATTCATACCTAGAATTGTCCTCTTCCGAATGCTTTGTCTATTTGCCAATTGTTTCGGGGAAATCCACAATAGAATTGCATAGGAAGGTCGTTGCATTTACATCACAAAAGATGACGGAATCACATACGCAGAAATACGAAATGTATTCCCTTAACTGTAGCCCTGGGATCAATTGCTGTTTCATTCCAACTCTATTTGGACTCTGATTCTTTGATTACGAAGAAAACCCATTCCACTGTTGACACGAATGATATACTGAATGATACTGGATTCCATGCGGTGGTTCGTAAGAAACCCATGAAATCGAAAACAAATTAGTTGGTTTCCATTGAAGAGATGATTTCATTTTGTAGAGTTGACCATCCAAAGAATGGGGTGATACGCACTTGGAAATGTACGAAGCGTTTTATTCCCGTTATTATTGCCTTCTGCAAGGTAACGCCTTTGAGACTCCCATACTGAGACCATTGAAGAGGCTGTTTCTATAATATTTCATCCCCGTAACGGTCTTAGACCGTTTTCCTTTATTCATAGAATGAATCCTTGGAACCGTCCGAAAGTGCTGTATTCCCTTCACCTGTATTCCCCAATCTTCAGTTAATTCGTATCCCCTTTATCGTTCTGATGTTTTTTCTTCAATAAAATGAATTACTGTCAAGTTGACACCTTTTTTGTCTTACATTAATTTTAGGTTAATTTACGCGTGTTCGGAAAGCAGCTTGCTAACGAAACATGCAACGAATGTAATTTCTTTCATACATTTTATCCTATGTATTTACTAATAAAGGCAAAATTTTCTTATAGCCGCTAGATATTATTTGTCTCTCGGGCAACTAACTTAATTTAAATTAAATTCCTTACATTCCCCCTATTGAAACAACTATAGAGGCAGAGGTTTTTTATTTTTAGGATTATTTCAAGTACTGTTTATTCCGCCAAAGTAAAAGTTCTGCTNTCTTTTACATGTTATCTTGATTATATAATACTAATTTTTCAAATGTTAATGCAGTATAGTAACGAGATAAAGATATTGTCTTGGAAATCATGATATCGACACCGAGATTTTACATAAAACCGAAACTGATACTGGATTCGCTTGTATTATCGGGCCGTTATAATTAAAGCTTACATACAATATTAGCATATCTCCTGAATAATTAGCGTGTTATCAGCATTGTGCACTTCTTAGAATCAAAGGTCATCATAATATTTTATCGAAAAGAAAATAATTGTACCATTTTGCTTACTTTGGCTCAGTACTTCGATACTATTTTGGAATTTTACAGCCTCCTTCTTATTTTAAAATGATCTCTAAGAATTTCGCCTTAGAGGTATATATATATTTATTAATTTATGTAACGTATTTTCTCCATGCATCTCTGAGCGATGTTGATATTTTAGTACTCAACCCACCTACAGGCTATTATTAATCGCCCATATTCGAAATTTTGAAAGTTAGGTTTCAATTATTTTGTTATTAAAAGCAGACATTAATTAGAACGTCTTTGAGGATTTTCTTTGAATCAGCCGGATACATTTTTTTCTTTCTATTGTTTTGATTTATTTGCCTCATAATTTTGTTTTATATTGACATTTAATTGCTTTTCTGATCTTTAATAGTATCCAATACAATTTATCTATGGTTATTGTTGGGTCCGCTAATTAATGACTAGATAAGCAAATAGGTTAATAGCACATAACACTGAAGTCGGAGAACCAAAGTCAAACGCGTTGCCCACTTGACTATCCGGGAGCCCTTAATCATGGACAACGATGATATTTGACGCAAAGGCACTTGGTACAAATACAAACATTCACTTTTGAATTAAATTGAGGATAATTTCATAACTATTGCCATTGTACTCTGAATAAGGCTTCTTCAATTTTAATAAGATCATAATATTCTTCGAAACAAGAACCTCAAAACAATCCCTGAACGACTGAGTGCAAATACAGGAGGTTCGACCAGATCCAAGAGCTCATTTTAAGTTATTCGATAACCGATTATATGGTTTCCCACTTTTGTATCAACGCACCCGTAAAAGTTATTACTACATCTCATGGTCACATGCGAGCGAATTGACCTCGATTCTCATAATTGGATGTCACAACTCTATGAATAATAAAGAAGCCAGGAATTCCAATATGGGACGGGCTATGGGCGGGGAAGTTGACGGCTAATTTTCATTTCTTTCGGAGATTTAAAGCGGTGCCATCGCGGGCGTTCTTGTCAAGCTCTGGACGGACGCCTGTGCGTGAATTGTGATCTCTCATTTGAAAAGGAAGTGTCTCTCTCACGTACTGTGAGTGTCTGGAAGGCTGCCACCGCATGAGTCAAAGTGTTCCGCTTTTGCAGGGCCGCCGACACAGAAGTGCGAGGGTTTTGCAGAGTGAAGACTTAATTCGAAATTTCTCCGACGCTCTCCTTCGTGTCTGCGGAATGTTTTATATGGCTCGGATGCTTCAGAGGGAAGCAAAACCCCGCGGTTTCCTTCCTGGCGGGAGGTCTCCCGGAGATACGGTCCCGAAGAAAATCGAATTTGCCTTAATCACTCTCATTAAGTGGTCAGCGGATTGGGGAAGACTTGTTGCGTCATTCGGGGAATATTTATTTTCCGCCCTTGATGATCTCCGTAAAGCGTCGGGGAGATATCGCTCCCATGCTAGCGGCTTTTGAATGAAACCCCTAAGAAGGTCATTCGCACAGAAAAGATGAATAGGAATCAGAGTCGCTGTAAGAGTCTTCTTAAGCCATATTGCAGTTGCAAAGAGGCAGGTGCTCCCTTCCAAACCAACGTCGAAGATAGCTTCTTATGCCCCTCTTACGTTTTGAAAGAATACTATTCAGTTAATTCAGATGAACTTGTAACATTCATACTTATTTACACAATATCCCCAAATTTACTTCTGAATAATTATTTGAAAACCACTTTGAAGAAAGATCTGGCTAGAATTTGCTTAGATTCCGTGTTTTACAAAATATAATATATTTATATAATATATCTGTATAATTTTCGGAGTTAACTTTAAATTACCAGGAAATTCTAGTGGTAATATTGAGTAATTAATAACACTCAACTTCTACAGTGAAATATTCCATGTGAACCGTGCTTCATATCGGAACTTTGTTAATTCTCTTAACGTTAGCTAAGTCCGTAAATCTCCCAGGTATCTCAATCGGTTTCTCTCCATAAGTGGGACGTGTTGTAGTGGAATCTTTATCTCTTAGTTGTCCCGAACCTTGCGGGTAGCGTCTTATCTTCAGCTGAAAGGAATAATAATTCAGGAACTACTTTCGAAAGGCAAGGGAATCAACGCTGGTGCTAAACACGTAAAAGGTTCGAATATAATCGAGTTTTGTAAAATTAAATGATATGAGGACGTAAATCAAGCACTTAAAATCCGGTTTCTATGATTAAAATTGTAGATTCTTTATTATTTCCATTAACTACTAGTTTAAGCTTATCGGTGAATAAAAATTGCGCCATCCTTCACCATCATCATGGTTTTACCGTTGCTTTTTAATAGCGTTTTTGCCTTTTAGTTTTTCCCCGAATAATCGACTTGTTTTGGTGAAGGAATTTCTGTAAATTAACGATAACCAAGTATTTTACCATTTAATCGTTCTTGTATTAATGTTACGTTTATGATTTAATTCTCTTTTTAAACTAAATCAGTTTATTTAAGTTGATTTATCATGTGATAGCTTTAGCAAGGATTCTTTAGGGCGTCCTCGTCGTTAACATTTTTGCAGATTGCAACTATCCTAAGTGTTAAGCAGTATCGTTTAATAGAAACAGCATAATTTTACTTTCTGGTGACATTTTATTTAAAGTGTTTGTTATTCAATCACGTAGATTTAGGGAAAGGAAAACTCTTGCTTTAGATGAACTTTGACATAACCGTAGTGAAATATTTACAAGGATTCTAATGTGAAAATAGGATTCTCCTTAACCTCTTGTGCTTCTTTCTGAATCATTATGTTTAATGCATATATCTTCAAGTCTTTTACATGTTATCTTGATTATATAATACTAATTTTTCAAATGTTAATGCAGTATAGTAACGAGATAAAGATATTGTCTTGGAAATCATGATATCGACACCGAGATTTTACATAAAACCCAAACTGATACTGGATTCGCTTGTATTATCGGGCCGTTATAATTAAAGCTTACATACAATATTAGCATATCTCCTGAATAATTAGCGTGTTATCAGCATTGTGCACTTCTTAGAATCAAAGGTCATCATAATATTTTATCGAAAAGAAAATAATTGTACCATTTTGCTTACTTTGGCTCAGTACTTCGATACTATTTTGGAATGTTACTGCCTCCTTCTTATTTTAAAATGATCTCTAAGAATTTCGCCTTAGAGGTATATATATTTATTGATACAAACCTGAAATTTTCCCGTGAATACTCCAATGTAACTTTTCTAAAAAATATATTCGAGCTCATGAAGAATATTTTTATAAGAATAGAAAATTCCACTATTAAATAAGGAAAGAAAATGTATGAAATTTTTCGGATTCCATTTTCTCAATCAACTCCTCGTCTACGCATTCAAGAGCTGTTAATTACCATCCGTCATTAAATGCATTCCTCGAAAATGAAACATATCGATTGGTGCGTTTTCCCCACAACGGTGACCTTCTCTAGGAAAAAAACCGGTTTTTCCGGCACAAAACACTTCTATGTTAATTCGTGGTTAAGTCGAGAGGTGAGTGGTGGAGCTAGTTAAGTTCGATTTTTTCCCCGGCGGACGTCGTTACTCAAGCGTCGGCGCAACGAAACAAAAAACGGAAGAAAAACAGAAGCGACAGTTACAGAACTGTCGCGGTCCTCTTCCCTCTGAAGAAAAATAATAATAAGGAAGCATTTGCGAGTAACTGTACGTTAGGTATCCTGGTGAGTGGAACCTGCTTGAAAGTAATACCGTGATTAAAAGATTTTGACATAATGATTGAATCCGGGTAGAGGAATATCACTACTGACCTACATGTAATGAGACTCGTAATCTTTTGTGCAAATGTCAATATTATATTTCATTAAAAGTTTGGATCGTGGAATATAGGAGAGTAATAAATGACGCAGCTGTTATCAGTTAGGTGCTCATCGGCTTCTCAGCCCTCAAATCGAAGTAGGCTCCAAAGAAATAAAGTATTTGTTTTGCATAGAAGACCCCTTTTAGTAATGGAAATGAAACTTTTTCTAAATTTCCACAGCAGATTTAATTCGGCGGCATGTTTCGCTAGCGAACTATCATCACCAGGCCTAATGCTGGCGAAACATGTCGACAGATTAAATCTGCTATGGAAGAGTATGAAAAGTTTTATTTCCATTATTATGGACTTAGGCGAGTTAACGCATTCGCATATTGAGTTGATCCCGATTTAGTTTACAGCGAAGAGGGTCTCAGGTTTTCCGTTAGATGCATTAGTTTTGATATTCTTTGTATAGCTCGTACATGTTTTAAATTAGCTAAAGTTAAATTGAGTGCAAACTCTCAGAGCATGTCCAAGGAACGAATTCGAGTGAACATTTAAAAAAGAATGTAAGTTTTTAAAAATTACAGTTTATTCCGTATTCGGATGTTATTTAACAAGGTCATTGAAAAATAGAAATGAATTACATTTCCCGTGAAAGAATGATGATGTTACTCCTGTTACACGCCCAGAAAACTCAATTCTTATGATTTTTAAAATAAAGTCAGAAAATATTGCAATGTTGGAGCGTTTTCCAAACCTTGGCCAGTTTTTGCATACTCGAATATGTAAGCAATACCTACGGTAATATGTTCTTTATGACTATTCTCCAGCAAAAGAAATAAAATACAATATAGGCGTGTAGTGAAGGATCAGAAAGTTAATTTGAGGGTTCTCTTTTTAGTCTGGGTTTACTTGTAAAGGCGATTGTATGTTAAAAGTATATAGTGTAATATAGGTAGAAAAAGTGACGTAGTAACGATCAAGCCCTGTTTCAGGGTTTGATCGTTTCCGAGATTTTTTTAAGTTTGGACACATTTTTACCTTCTGCTATGAGAATGTTGATTTACAAAGGCAAGTGTTTTCTACCTGCTGAGACTTTGGCACTATCGGAATTTCAATGCTCATGCCGATATATCTGAATAAATTTTGTTTAGTTTTGGTAAGGCCAAAGTTAGTTTAGTATGGTATGGCTTTGATTATGTTATGATTACTGAGGTATGAATAATGCTAAACGACGGCCTGTTTTCTTGTTTGTTGAATGTTATGAAACTGTTATCCGAAGGGTCATTGTGCTACACTTATGTGGGACGATTGCGCTCAAAGCACCCAGCTCACCGAGGAAAGCTAGACCATACTACCTCATTCCTCATCTTGCCTAGCAAGTCTTTTATCTCTCCGAAGCCATAGCTAACTGATAGCGGGGGGTTGTGGATCAAACCGACTTCCGCTGAATACTATGCTAATAGATAACCTTAGACATAAAAAGATGTATAATCGTGATTTCCATATCTAATAACTTCATCCGAACCCGCTTAAACTGAATATTTCCAAAGATTTGTACCTATGCACTCCAATACCACGATATGTATGTGTTTCAAAAGTTTGTATAAGCGTCTCGATAATACTAAATTCGAGTTATTTCAGTCTACAAGAATCTATTTTCAAAAATCGTAAATACAATATTCCCCTCTCATATTCTGTATCATCGGAGTGCATACTTATACATAGGTTTGAATGCATTTCACGCGCCAATTCACAGGTTCTGTTCGGCCATTACAATTCATTCCGCTGAGGGGCGTTCCTCCTTCTGGGTAATCATCCATAGATGATTATGAAAACTGCGTCTAGCGAAGAAAACATCCCGCTCTTCATTTGAAAATCAAATCTGGACACTTTTGGATCGAAGGAAAAAATCAGGCGTTGGAGTGCTCCCCAAGGCAATAGATCTCTCTCTCTCTCTGCCTAGGAATTCGAAACTCCTTCGCGGCTCTCACTTGTATAAAATACCCATTCCGCCGCGCTTTAACGAGCCTTTTCGTGCGTTAGCTTAGGGCAACTTCTCGGAAGACAATGTATTCGTCCGGAAGAATCGTAAATCGAGTCCGAGGATGAATTGCTATCGAAAGGATAAGAGTGCCCGGAAAGTCTATAGCACTAGAAACCGCTTTCTCCTTCGACCATCCTCCCTCCGGACCGCCGATCGGGGTGTAGAACAAGTTCGACAGGGTGTTCTATTAAAATGAGGATGTTTTTAACGTTCCACGTCATCAGATAGATGGAAAAAGGGACGGTCCCTTTGGATGTGACGGAGGAAAGGGATGAAGAAGGTGGAGCGGAGATGTTCATAGGCAATCTGGCCCTCCGCCCCACCCTACGGAGGTCTATAAATAGTTGGCCCCACCAAGCTGTTAAAGGTTTTTGAAAACACGCCCGTGTCCGATGCTTTCAGGAACCCTTTCTGGGCGTAGTAAGTCATCTGTTTTTCATTCCATTCACTCTCGGACGTTCGACTTTATAGAAAAGCCTCCTTCCGTCTTCCTGTTTGTCTCTCCCTTCAACCTCCCCGTTGGCACGATCTTTGTTATTCTTTGCTGCTCCGTTCGTCTACTGCGCAGCGTTTAGCCTTTCTCCAGTGATTTACTCTAGTCTCCATCTCGACGCTAAAGCAGCAATTGCCTTGGTCGGGGATAAAGTCTCGTAACAGTACATACATAAATGATAAGTCATACTTTCAGCAGAGGGGATTACGGACCGTTTGAACGGTTCATAAAATGCTGAGACGTGTTCATGTTTAGCCGCGTTCCATCATACTTAGGGCTCAAAAGGCATCCAGCGAAATGGGATTCTTTAAGATTAAGATGGGAAGAAATAAATCTCTCGTTATTAATGAGATAAGGATCGCAAATGTGAATACTCAATGGAGCGTACTGATTTTGCTTTTAGCTGTAGATATTTCTTACATTATTTATTCAAAATAAATGAGAAGAATTTTTCCTAACTCTCGGTGGATGCCCATTATATAATAGTATGAAATGTTATAAGAAATAATCAACATAAAAGGCTGTATAATTTAAAAATGATGGGAATCTTTAGAAGATAGAAGATTTAAACAAAGGATTAATTATGTAATCGATGTGGGAAGCCATGAAAAGCGGCTCACTTAGTAATTTCCAAAATACCTTTATCTACGCGACCGCGAAAGGATTAATTTACTAAATAAGTTCAGAGAAAGCACGTTCACAGATGATGTAGCCGATATAATGCGTCCACCATGTTACATAGGCCGTTCTGATACTGCGGGAAAGATAAGGGAAATAGATGCTTGAACGAATCGATTGGAGAAATCATTTTATTCCGCGAACGATATGCGAAAGTAATCGATTTGGGAACAAGAGACATTGTGCATGCATCCTCGGCCACACGCCGAAAGGCGGCTTACAGGGATACATAGATATAGACTATGATAAACTGCCAAGGAGAAAATAAGATTCTCGAAGAAAATTCTTAATCCAGACGGTTTTCCAAGGTTCAAAGTCAAGGTTCGTAACAAATTATTTGAACTGTATTCATTTTTAGTGGAAGATCGAAATAATGCTGCGTTGTTTTGATCGTATATTTTCAAATGATATTGTCTGCACTAAAATCAACAGCCATCGTCTTTGAGTCGCCATGCTTCACTATTTAGTAGTGCATCTGTGTATATTTAGATGTATTCAATTTTTAAATTTAACAGGTTCTTTCAAATTCCACTCTTTACAAGACGATAGGTTATGCCGGCATTGGATTTTGGTTTACTTTCGCACTGAACGTTTGAGATTTAACGGTGCTTTCACCATATTAATATTCGAAGGAAGTTCATCCCCGTGATCGGGTTACATGTGTAATTAAATATTCCAATTAATTTTAATTGAATCTCATTCTTTAATATCCATCCCGTGAAGGATGAAAGGTCGCAAAAGATGTTTGATGTTGTTATACCAAGAACCAAGTGATTTTGGAGCAAATTCGGAATATCTTAATATATTCTCGCTAAGTTGAGGAAGAGAAACGACTTGAACCTTAATCTGTATCGAATTCCTTTTTTTATAGAATGCTGCCAGGATACACTTATTTCGGCTCCCAGAGACTGGAATTGAATTCATTTTGAGATATTTAACACACTATTCAATTTTTGTAGTTTAGTAAGGTATGTTATGGTATAATCTAGCAGAGTATAGTATAGTACAGTGTAGTATGTAAAGTATAATATAGTATAGCAGCATAGTTTATTGTCCGTGGGAAAAGTACAATTTGAATGGATTCGTCAAAAAAGTGATGCGTATAACCTTATACCTTACTTACAGAGATATCAGGTATACATTACATTTTTCGTTAAATAATACAATATTATGGAATATATCACACAAAAGTATATGATGATAACAATAATACATCAATAAAATATCACAGCAGCATAATAACGATTACGATTAACGAAATAAAATTTAGTTGGTAAAACAAGGCATAGGATGATATAAATAAATCCCTGTTACTATATACATAATCTACATGCTTATTTACTGAATAGAAGCACCCTTCAATAAAATACTTTTACTTATAAACATATTAACATCCAAAATCTCTTTTAATTTCCTTTTAAGTACTACATTAACATCTAAAATCTCTTTTACGGACTGAGACAGTTTGTTGTAAAATATCACTCCAGCATGAAATGCTCCTTTCTTATTCAATTCTGTTCCATTTTTATTTATTAAAATTATTTCATATCACTATATGCTTTTCTGATAAACCGTTTTCTATTAGGCAAGTTTCACTGCTCGAGAAATGCTATGGTAAATGAATAACGGTAGATTGCTTGCTTTGGACTGCTACTAAGCAATTATTTCTCCTTTCCCGAATTAAATTTATTAATAATAATCGTTCGAACGGAACTCCGTGGAGATTAAAAGGATTGCATCGACAGCAGGGAAAACCACCCATTCCCACGACGGGTTCCAAAAGCACGACCTGACCGCTGGGAATCAGACACGCCAACGTCTCCCTTACAATTACTAAATAATTACCGAAAACGAGAAGAGAATGACGGCAAACGACTCATTTCCGGGTGCCCTTACGGAATACGTTTCGTGTCGTATATTTGAAACTGAGTCAGACCACATTGCGCCCACGGTGGAAAAAAGTCGGATCACCTATTAGAGATGTAATATAGTAGTAAGTACTACATTCCAAGAATTTAACCCCTTTTTTACAGTTACTCCGTTTCCAAGGTTTAACGGCTTAAGTTTTAGGACGTCAAGCATTCAGTGCGACGCACCCTAGGCTATTCAAGGCTCGCCGGATCACCGATCTCAAAAATATTATCCATTGTCTTCTGGAGCCACAGGGAGAATACTCTTAATGACTTATATATAGCAGCATCTCATTCGGATCTACTTTTTATGACTGCGGGTCATAATAAAAGAATTTAGTTTACAAAAAAATCTTGAAGACATTTATATTAGTTATTTTATCACGGGTTTCATCTTCCCTATGGGAATCGCCTAAAAAGCTTCTCAAACCTTTCTAAGGATATATAAGTTTTGTAATATAGTTTCAGGCGAGCTTATCGACTATTTAGAGTAAGGATTCTTAAACAAAGATGTATGATCAGAATTTGAAGCATATATCATCGTTAGACGCGGAAGGCTAACGGTGAACTTACAAGAGAACACCAATCGTTTGGAAAGCTTTGCCTTTGCTTATATAAATTCCTCCGTCACTCATCATAATTTAAGTAATTTGGCGCTCTAAATATTCCCTCAATTTCTATTTTATCTATCAAAACATATCAACGTGGATACCTTACTTTTGCAAAAGCGAGTATAAAATTTCTATTTATAATATTTTCAGTATAAATATGTATATTCAATAACCACTGAATTTTAGGTATTTACTGACAGAATTCATATGATCCTCCTTGATAACCACTTTGCTTGAAAAATTTTATTTCGATTTTTTACTATGAGTATCAGAAATGAATTACATTTCATGGACATTATTTTTCAAGATAAATATGTATCGTAAATCATTTCCATATCATGATGTGTTTAACGACAAATGAATGTTAAAGATATACAAAGAGACTTTTGAATAGAAACCCACGCAAGCTCGGAGTTATTTTAGGTACATAGATGAACTGATAGCCAGTCAATATTAAGCTGAACCTTTATTCCATTGAAGAATTATCTTTCGTAGAAATCTTCAATACCTATAAGCGAAAACTACGACGCTGAGCATATTCTGTAATTTTTCTTGGCGTCTATTTCTCTTCTATCTTTATGTTGAAATATATTTTCTCGAAATAGATTTGCAGGGATTAATTTCACTTAACGCGCATGAACAAAGTTTATCGTAATCGCGGAATAAATTACGAGACCTCCAGTTTTATGAATTTTGCAGTTAATCTATTTTGAGTTAGTGAGAAAATTTGTCATTTCTGATTGATTAAACCAAAGGACAGTTCCTCCGCTTGTAATAAAGTCTTAAACAACTTTGGTAAAACGATACTTCGGTAGTTGCGTCATTAAACGGTATAACTTCATTGATAGTAAAAGTGATGCTTCGCCATGTATCATCGAAGATTCGTATCATAATGGAAGGAAGAGCTGTGGAGACTCACGCGAAATCTTCTTAACTTTGCAAGAGGGACCCGGATAATAAAAAGACTTAAGTTGAATCAGCTAATCTGTTTTGTTTGATCCATCCAAGCTCCCAAAATACTTTCCCTCGTTTATTAGTGACGTAAGCTTTGCAAACAACCTCTCAGATCGTGTATCTCCTTTTCACACTTTTCGCCGAATCCACCCTCAAACCAGTATTCCCCACCGAAAGCCTTCCCCTCCGCTTCATTTGTGTTTAAGATCGCCAACGTGTAGATAGGTCGGGATATCTCGTGGCCGCGCACTCCCTCCCCGCGCCGGAGATGACGGAGGAACAACGCGCTTTTTTCACTTCCAACCATTGCTCCACGGAGTGAAAAAAGACGAATAATTTCGTCGCAAGACCGAAGCAAAGCACATTCGATCCCCACAAACCCTCCCTTCCCACATCCCCTCCTTTTAACAAACCGGTTTAGAATAGGTTTTAAATTGGTACGTGGGTCCCGCTGGTCGTGGAGAAAGAGGGAAGGATGGAGAGGAAAACTCTCCATGGTTGCTGCCTCTCACTAGCACACCGGTCAGCCTGCGGGCTTTAATGGAGACTGAAAGAAGGAAGGGGAGAGAGAGAAAAGCGAGCGTAGGAGGGGAGCAAAAAGGTAGATATGGTAGAGGGAGGAGTAGAGAACGTGTGGGTAGGGGTGGATGAGTTAGCTAATGGCTAAGGCTTGGTAGTCCGTCAAGTGAGCCCGGTCACCCCTTCTGGGTGGTTCTCTCTTTCCCCACTCCTTTACTCTCTTTCTTCCAAGGCTCTCTTCCTCTCTCACTTACTCTCTCCCCTCCCACTCTCTCTCACCCTCCGTCTCTACACCTCGCTCTCTCGGCCGTGCAGTTGCGCTCAGGGAGTCGAAGGGAGAGGTACCACGCTTCTCGTCTTCCAGAGCCGAGGGACGCGCGTGAGGAGCCCACGGAAGGACTCCGCTCCTTGGTGAAGTGTGGTTTTCGTGTGAAATTATTCATCGCCCACCTTTCCCGGATTATTAATCACCGTGAAGACAAAGTGGAACACTTCAGTGTCCATCACTAGGCCCACTTTTGTTTAAAAAGAGGTTTCTAGGAACTCGGTGCGATTTTTTTTATTTGCAAGTATCGTCCACATCGAAGTGCAACGTGGGATAAAGCTAGCCTTATCCCTACTGCGGGACGTGGAAAGTTTTACCGGCGACGGAAGAGTGATCCTCCCGGTGGTCCCAATTCCATTTTACGGCAAAACACTCCGCTTTTCCGAGTGCGGCCGGACGCGCGAAGAAAAGGGGTTCCTAGTTTGTTTTGTTTTCCTTCGGAAGCGTGGGTTTGTCACATGTTTTCGTCAGGGAAGAAACAAGGCAAAGGATTTTTTTTCTCTTTTTTTCTTACTTGGTTGTTTCACATTAGTCTCGCTACTTCAGTCCGTTCTTGAATCGGTTCGAGCGCTTTTTGCCCTTTCGTTTTTTTTGCTTCGACGCGTTCGAGCACCGATCGATCAGTCATCCCAACGTGACCGGGAGAAAAATAAGAGAAAGATCCTCGTTCCAATTAATCCGCGCGTAAAAAGAGCCGGACACGTAAAAAACGATCTCGGATTGTCATAACGGCGTCAAGATCCTCGTTAGCAAACGACTCCCGCTGCTTGATAGCCCCACAAAAAAACCATTTTCGATACTTCGAGGAAAAAAGGACATTTTTCTCGTGCGACAACGAGCAAACATCGCATCCTCCTTAAGTGCCATCACTTCTTTATTCATTCTTTTTACGTTCCTTCGGACGTGTTAATTTAACGATGGCATCCCCGTAGGAGATTCTTCTCTCATATCTCCCCGAGAGAAGTGGGCATTTTTATTATTCGCTGTTAAAACGCGCTTTTGCTCGCTCACTTTGGTTGGGAGCACTCCATCAGCGATAGGGCGCGGCAGATTTAGCGCCTAATTAACCTCGTGACTCCTCTTTACTCATCTCGCTACTGGCATCTGGCGAAGCACGTAAAATGGTGTTGGGAGGAAGGGACAGCGGTTTGAAGGTGGCTACTGTTTGGCCGGTCATCTCCCTTCTCTCTCCCTTGTTTATACCCAGAGATATCCCCACTAGAAAATTTATACCCTTGTAACCCAGCGTCCGCTGAGTATCTAATCGTTAAAAGTGGAAGATATCCGCGCTTGTGAAAGATGCTGCAGGACGAAGATTTCCACCTTCTGGATAGTTTGTTACGTGTAATGTGTTGAAGAAAACGTGGCGCTGAAATTTATGTGATCGAGTTCTGCGGATTCTCACCCTCGTCCATTTATTAGATATGATAAGGGTTGCCTCACGAAGGATATCGTTTCTGCGATGAAAACGTTTTAGCTACTGCCGTAAGTCGAATGAACGTGAGACAGCAGTAAAAATCTTGGAGGAGAAAATCCTGAGATTTCCCGCCGAGTGAGCAATGCTTTGAAATCTCCATCTCCCGCTGCGGCCGACACAAAAATCCGAAAAATTTATCGGACGCGATAGAGATATAGGGTGGGAATTGCGATGCTATCTTCCATCTTCCCTCGGCCATAAAATACCCTTTTGCTACGATGGCATCTCAGATTTTATCGCCGTCCCCTTCGAAGATGGAAGAGCAGAGGGATAACTCTCCCCCGTCCTGAAGGACCGTTATGTGCAATACGCGAGCGAGGACAGTGGGCATGGCCGACGATCGTCGCTTCGACGAACACCACCAAGGAGTCGCGTGTTCAAATTACCCCGCCGACATCGATTCGTTCCGATACGGTTGGGCCGAACCCTGCCTCGCCCGTCCGACCACCGTCATGGGAATAGGAGGCCGACGCAGCGACGGCGGAGGTGCGGGAGTCCACGGCCCATGGAGGAGACGCGACTCCCCCGAGAACGGACATCCGCCGGCCCTGAAACAACGCCCTCCGCCTACCACCCACCGACCACCCATCCCAATTGCCATCCATCGGGAGAGGATTCATTCCCCTGAGCGATCTGCGACCCATGGGGAAAAGATCGTTTCTTTCTCTGAGGTAGAAAAGGAGGAGTCTCCCCCTCCGGAGATTACCGTGAGGTCTACGAGGGTATCTGGCCGAAGGAACATTTCGGAGGTTAGGGTCACAGGTGCACCACCAAGAAGAAGAAGGGATGCGTTACCTCCGCTTCCCCCTCATGTAGAAGTGAGAGTGGAGGAGGAATATTTTGAAACGGGTAGAACGTTCCTGGGTACTTGGAGAGGGTGTGAGGACCTACGTTTTGGCGATGGGCAGCCTTCTTTCTTACCGCCAAGTGGCTCCAGGGACTATGATAACATAATACCGGGTCCTCATGTTGAGGATACTCAGGAAGAAGTCGAGAGTCCTGCTGAGAAGGACCTCTCTTGGAAGGAAGGTGATAAAAGTGTTGAAGAGAAGAAAGTGGAAGAAGTTGTAGGTGGGAATACTGCCGTCTCAGTGACTTCTCCGGGGAAGCGAAAGAATGGGGTACACTTGGGTGGCGTGCTGGCTTGTCGTCACTGGTGGAAGGTGTGCTGGGTGCATGGTGGGCTTCCCGCCAGGCGTGAGAAGGTGTACCGCCGCATGTGGGAGCAGAGGAAGCTGGCTGCTGAGGCGGCCAAAGCGGCAAGGGAGGGGTTGAAGAAGGAGGTGGCGGGGGAGGAAGAGGGTGTGGAGGTGAAGGAGATAGAGCAAAAGGAGGAAGAGGGTGGTGGAGGAGACGTGGGAGTGGTGGGCGGGGCTCTGGATGAGTGCGCTGATGGTGCCTGCGGCAAGAGGCTCGATTCCGAGTAAGTGCTATCCTTAACCTCCCCACATCCCCAAGCGCTCGCGCAGTTCCATCGAGTAGACGCCTAATTACCCCTACCTCTATTTAATGCATTGCTCTTTTTCGTTCACGTAACGATGGAGGGTGATTCCTTTCCATTCGGCCGTTGAAATCACTATTTCGACGGATGGCTTTTATATGAGTGCTAGCGATATCTCGTCGTTGGAAAATGTCCCCGCTGACACGGTTGATTATAAGGGGAGAACCCCGAGCGGTAATTGAGGGGTGGGATCGGATGATTTTTTTGCGACGAGTCATCAATCACTCCCGCGTTTTCGGGTGCACGAAATAACGAGGACGTTCCTCTGAGTCGGCGGAGAAAGATTGTCTCCGTTAGACCCGTTGAAAAGTGAATGTCCGTTTCCTAACTTGTGGGTCTTTATTCCTCTAAAAATGAATCAGCGTGTTTGCAGAGTCATTGTAGTTTTTTTGTCTGAATTCCATACTGAGTGCTTTGGGGCTTTTTTTTAGGCTAATTTGGAGTTAAAGAAGTTTTTATTCCCGCTGACTTCTGTAGAAGAGTTTTACTCATTGAACCTACTAATACATTGTTAGAAAATGGAATGTTAGCAGCATTTATGGAATAAGAGAAAATCTGCGCGGTTCATCATATCTTTAATAAAATTAGGTTAATGGGGACAGTTTTAACTAAATCGTACATGAAAATTTTATTTTTCTTTAAGAAATGACTGAGATATATATATTTCCATTGCATTGTCGAGGGCACGTCTCAACATGCTTTGTTTGATAGGACTGTTATTGGTTATTGGATTGGATATTGAGGGATAATTTCTATTCTACTACATAAAATTTATTTTGAGTGCATCACTTTGTGTTCTCATAACTATTCTGAGAAGTTTCCTTTGGATAATGACTTGTGATTCTCCACATCCAACTTCAAGGTCCTCCGCTCTTTATCTTTTCCCTTAGTAATAATAGAACGATCATTTTGCTGATATGTGTTTATGAAAGCCTCGATGCTGTAAAATCACAATACACGTGATCCTCTCACTTATCATTCTATTTTATCAGTAATTATCCTCTGTGCTTTTTGTCAACTATTCAGTATTGAGAGGAGTATTTTCAGTTTTTATATTTAAAATACTTTTTATCAGGAAGAAATTCTAGATGGACTTGAAATTGTTATTAATCACGTAACGGAATCCGATATTAAAATCATTAGCGTAAATTTTTCTCAGAAGATAAATCCAAATAGTTCTTCAGATTGTCGTTTGATACAAAATTTATCCGCTAGGTTGCTGTGCTTCTTACAATAGCCTCGTGTTCAGTTCAGCTCAATATTTCTCCTTCAAAATTTTCCAGTGTTCATCACAAATCGTTCATGCTTCTGTAGCTGGTTTTCTTGCATCTGTATGCTGATACATTTGGTGGTGTCATTTTTGCAGCCACACTTCATTAATTTCCAGCTGCTAGATTTCATTCGTCATTTCCTGAGATTGCATCTCCATCTGTGTAAGAATTTTATTCCGTTACGAATGACCACTTTCTCTCAATTGCTGTCTACATGGAATTCGTTTCTCCAGTGTCCCATGTTCCCGTCGCTTATGCTGTTTGATACTCGATGGCATTATGTTTATATGTTAAATCATGTTATTAATTCCACGAAAAATTTTCGGTTTTGTAGGACGAATGTGGGACGTATGTACCGGAGAATTTTTTTTCAGTATTTTCATCTCCAAAGTTTAAAAGGTAGGAATTAGTTAATATATATTGGTATAATAATTGAATCATCATAACTTGTTGTTTCACTACATAGGACTTAACTAGTGAGTGTGATACGGCCAGAAGATAGATAAGCTAGGCAAGCGCTATGTATTTAGGAATATTGCAAAATATGTTTTGATTGGATCTTAAATTTATCTTAATCAATCCTTTCATTGCGTTATGCAATTCAGACGGATGATAAACTGACAGACATAGGATTATTTCTTCGCACTGAAGTTGTAGTCCTTATATATACATACATTTTCCCAAAACACCTCCTGTATATTTCGTAAGAGTTTGAATGAATGTTTTGAAATGTATAAGATTATTAACAAGTCTTTGTTTTTTACTTTTGTAGAAAAAAATATCGAAAATGTCCAATAATCTCCATAATATATTTCTTGAAGTTTTCTATTCTTTAATTTAGTCTAGAATAATCGAGTTTGAGGGCGTAAACATTTTTCCGATAAAAGTAATAATTAAAAGCAAGATATTTAACATTGTCTATGTCTATGTTTTTACCCTGCAAGCCGCCTTTCGGCGTGTGGCAGGGGGTGCATGCATCAAACAAACATTGTAAATACAGTTAAAATATTTAAACTTATTAATCGACTAGTATTTGTGTATGATGATAGTTTAATGATATCTAAATTTATTTTATTGGAGCTGCAAGGGGAATTTATCCCATTATCCCCACAACTTAATACATGACGCGAAAAGTTTAACGTTACCGATCTTTCAGCTTCAGCTGCAATAATATCATTGTTACTACAAAGGAAATGCGTCCGTATACTTACCTCGTGTCATACAAACAGCTCGTAGTTGCTACGATACCATCATCTCAATTACAATTGCAAATCAAATGCTATTACGAAGTGGAGCTCTTGCGCCCTCTCTTATTTCTCTTAAGAGTGAAATCTTTTCGCAGGGCGCCGCTGCCTTTGAAGTTTTTATATATTCACGTGCCTCAGACTCTCTTTCTGCCTGGAAACTTCGATTCCATTTTCTAAAGCTTTCCCTCTGCTATCATTGTATTCTTTATTTTCATTTCCACGGCCAAATTAGGAAGTCCATCCTGATTGCAGTGCCTCTGCGTCCAACGCCCTTAATAACGCATTTAAAAAACCTTAGGCTTCACTTTTCCGAAACGTAGTTTCTCCGGAATTCGTGTAATCTCGGCACCGTTAGAACAAAAAAGGCACGCGACGGAATGAGATGAAACCCACGGCGTGAAAAAGAATCTCGCCGCTCCCGCTTTCTTGGCGAGGGTTCTTTTTATTCCTCTTTGAAAAAAGGGCGTGGAAATTTAGGAGATGCGGTTTTAGAAAGTCCCCAGAAAAATCTTTCGGCGGATGGATTGGCATTCTCTTCAAATTAAGAGCGGTGGTTATTAAGTTTCACTGCCTCCCTTGGGAACGCGAGTCAGGGAGCCATTATGAATTGCAGGGTGATTTCCACTTCCTCTCCCTCTGAGGCAGCGGTGAGACGTAAACCACGTCATGAGGCTCCAACGAAAACCGCAAGGAGACATACCCCCTGAGCGCAATCATGAGAGAGAGGTTAGTAACCTACTTTCATAATCCACACCACCATGGCCGTCCCATGAAATTGCCTTCCCCAAGGCGAGATGGGAAATGTCGGTGTAGCAGCCAATCTCAAAGCGATTGTAGTTCATTCGATACCCCATATCTTTTATCTTATTGGTTGTGCACTTGTTGTATGCTTTTTTCACGCCTAAAATTACGTATTTTCATGCCATCGCTGCACTCATTATCCGTTGAAAGGAGTTACTGTTGTTTTGTGTATATCTATTTCTATGTAGGTACCATGCAAGCCGCCTTTCGGCGTGTGACAGGGGGTACATGAAGCATGACTCTATTTCCCTAATCGATTACTTTCGCGTATCGTTCGCGGAAAAATGAGTTATTGAATCGATTCGTTCTAGCATCTATTTCCCTCATCTTCCTCGCAGTATCGTAACGGCCTATGTTAGATGGTGGACGCATTATGTTTGCTACATAATCTCTGAACGTGCTTTCTCTAAATTTATCCAAGAAATTAATCCTTTTTTGAAATCGTCTAACTTCCAAAGTTTCCCATCTTGCGTCCTGAAGCGTCTGATTTAATTTATCGTAGCAATTATAAAATTTATTCCAGAAATTTCGGAGGAATAAATTTTAAGTAATTTTTGATTAGTATTGTAGCGATAGTAAAAAAGGCAGAATATGGAAAGGCTCCAGCTACAGTATAATCCCTCTTAACCGGTCCCTTCGGGACTGCCCATCTGGCCGATTGCCGTTAGGGCCAGGTTAATTCGAAGCGTACCTTTTAATACTTAATGTTTATATGTATTTTCACAAATAATATTTCTAAGCTATTATGAATAAGAAATGCAGAAATGTACCTTCAGAACATTTAGTTATTCTACATTAATATGTAAAGATAAAGTAGCATTTTTCCAAGACAGTTTAGTGTCACCTTTTAAAAAGTCTGCAATGTTCTTCTGTTTTTTCACCTTCAGTGAATTTTTGAATTTGCAATCTCTCTGTTTTTCCATTTATAGTGCTAAATAATTATTGAAAACAGAATATGTCAACTGACACCACATTGCATCGCGTCTTTTTGCGTAAACAGGCCGCACACACAAGGTACACACCTTGTAAACAGGGTGGTAATTCCGTAGGTCGGTTAATGCGAAGTTGGTAAGAGGAATTATACTGTAATGGATGAGCTTCGTTAGAATGAAGAGTAAGTCGAGTCTCAAGATAACAGCAGAAATAGATATCGATGATCCTGGATTCAACATTCAATAACGAACCTGGCAATATCGAAGATGATATTTTAATGATTTTATGAGAATCGTGGAAGGGATTCATCAGAAGATAAGGTTAAAAACCTTCCAGACTTACGATCAGATTGCCAACCATGAGACGTATTTACGATTATTATATTCTCTACTGTTTGCCCTTCAATGATCCGTAGAAAGGCTGGACATTGAACTATATTTCTCCTCTTCAATCAAGACAGTATTTATTGATTCCTCTTTAACTGTACATTAGAACGCATGTTTATTCTTCGGAGATTCCCATCCAATCAGCATGAACTGATTACGTTCAAATCTTTGGTGTCTTAGTCTCTACAGTAACCGGCTCTACGTTGCTCTAGTTAAATTAGGTGAGTAAACTTTTTCGTCCGCATATAAATCTGTGCAACATTAACAAAGGTTGTAGGAGGTAAAGCTCTTTTTCGATAAAACAGAACCAGATGTCATGACACGAACTTTGATTCGTAATATCTAATGTATTTAGGTCTAGGATGTCATTTTAAATGGTATGTTAACTGAAAAACAATGATAATTGTTAGCATCCGGAATTTTGACCATTACAAAGCTATTGGAGGATATTTTGCGTAGAATGTCTACCTAACTACCCTTTTCGCAGCAACAAACTACATTACTTTCTCCACTCTGAATAACACAATGGAACAATAATTCAAGGAAAAAGGGCTTCTAATTTAACGTGATACATACCTCTCGCTTACTTCCAGAATTCGTCCCAGACAACCATGATCCTACCTTGACTTTTCGTTTAGCAAAATTTCGGTGCGTAAAATACCTATCTTTAATACTTCGTCCGAGGTATGAAAGCTGCGTTGATTTATCTCCCTCAAAACTTTTATATAAATGAGATCCGTCCTGGATCTACACTACATGGAGGGACGCTGCGCGACATGTCTCTCTCTTATTCTAGTGGTCTTTTTTCATCCGTCTGGAAAGCGATCGTGGGAGAGGGCAAATAATCTCGCAGAGGACAGAGAGCCGCGTCCACAACTCTGAGCCGCGTTCTGATTTATAAATCGTACGCCTCGGATTCCTGTTCCGCGCCATCGAGCAACATTTTTAGCATTAGTCATTACTCCGCCTTCCTTTTTTTATCGTTTGAATTCTTTCGCTCGGACATTTTAACGGATTTATAGGTGTCCTCTCGTCGCGAGATTTCGAGAGCCATTCCCGGCAGTTTTTTCCCCCGGAATTATGATTGATGCGGGCACGAGGTACCTAGATTAATTTTTATGGCGATTTCTTTTTCATTTGCACCTCATTAGAATTTTAAATGGTCGGCTATGAATAAAATAACTGAGGAATTCGCATTATGAGTTTTGCGGAAGTTGATGTCTGGCGTTATTCACTCTTTATGTATATGGAAGCGTTACGTGAAACATCTACGTTAGATGAAAAATTCATTCCATTTGTGGATTGATATCTCATTCATTTGCAAAAGCCATCTCGAATCAATTCTACCGATCGCCTCTATTTCAAGATCGAAGCTATGCCTTTTTCGTGCAGAATATTTCTGAAATTCTATTTTGCTCCATACCATGTTGTAACGGGAATGTAAATCAACACTCGTGTTACCTTAAAATAGTTCTCATGATACACAAACAGGTATATTAAGGTTCATCCTAGTTTAATTATATCACATTAATTCTTTCCGGATTCAGAGAAAAGAGTTAATATTTATTTTTAGAATATTTAGCGCAATTTTTGCAGTTTTGCCGTAACCCAGAGTAAGAGCGGAATCGCTCATTACTATACTATCTTGTGCCTTTTCATATTTTCGTAGCTTTCCCTCATCTGTAAGTACTGTTTGGTATGTACCTTGCAATAAACATTGAATTTTTAGAGCATGATTCAATCGAATTTTCATTTCTGTAGTTGCGATATATCAGAATTGCTTTGGATTACACTTAATACGCAATTTTCCTCAAAACCTACATTCTTTACTTACCCAGAAAATACAACTCCCCTTCTTCAGCTAATGAATAATTTCGAGTAACTCATTCAGTGTAAAATGCTCGCAATGCCTGTGATCTCTTTCCTTTCTTTTTCTATTTTGGGAATTCCCAATAAATCATTTTAATTAATTCATTCTATCATCCATCCCGCTTTTTTATCTTATCAACAATTTCCATTAATTTGCGAGTGTTTTGGTTGAAATTTGTTCGCCTGATTAAGAAGTAACATTGCCAAATCCTGGGCTTCGGTGATGTAGTTGATGATCGCTCATTTACATCGCCTTTAACGATACTCCACTCAATATTATAAAAAAAAGTTCTCACGTGTCAGTTCTCAAGGAGTTCTATAGAGTTTTCAAAGCAAAAATTAGCAATTTTTCTCATCGTTGTTCCGCTCCGTGTAACTTCTGACTTAATGCATGAATTAGTTTACTTCTCTTTATAAAACTCCTTCCCCGAAATCATTAGAGTAAATGACCGTGATGCTTCATAGTTGATACTGTAGTATTCTTATAGATGTGCGTTATTCTGATACATGTTTATTAAATGGCTCTTTGATATTTGAATTCATATAATATAAAAAATACATGTTTAAGACTAAATGATTATTAGGAAGCATGAGTCCTAATATTTTTTCCATCTTTGGGCCACAGGAAAATTAATGAGGGCGCTTAGTTTGCGGAGCTGCTGCACTATTGCAAAGGAAGAATTTTATGTTGCAGTTTTTCTGATATTCTTCCTTTAAATGACGAAATAAGCCACGTAATAAATCACGCTCACTACACAATTCATAATACGCAAATTCAATAATGGATTTGTGAGAACTAAAGCTAAAGGCATCCAAATTCTCCAGTAAATAGTGGCACTCCACAAATTAGTTATGCGGCACTTAAAAATATATAGCACGTTCGCCCAGACGCGCAGCTGTCAGCGAACCGTGCTCGTTTGCACTGCTGAGTGCTCTTTTGTGAGAAAATCGTTTCACTACTTGATCCATAGCAAAGTACTCTGCAATGTATTTGGAAATATTTGGTTGGATTTTCATCTCCTTACAGTTAGAAAAACTGTCTTATCTTCAATCATGCACGTGTTCATGTATTAAGTGATGACACATCGTATAAAAACGAACTATACAAGAAATTTATCTTCTTTTGCGTAGTGATGAATTGATAGAACAGGTTTATTTTATTGAGTAAAGAGCAACAAAAAGAATTTTAAAATTAATACCGGAAATACAGTTCTCTCCTGAGTTAGGGAGCTATTGCGCAAATGCAATTCCACGGAGAAGAACACTAAGTTTTCCCGTGACATCACAAAGTATGCAAATAATTTCCTCCTCTCTTCGCATAATGAATTCTGTTTAGGAATTCGGCAGGTGCTTAAAATATATATATATTCATAGCATGAGTACTTGATTTTAATCTTTATATTTATTCGGGATAATTAATCTAACTGATTTGCATACATTTGTTTTGAATCACGCAGGGTTGTTTTTCTTAAACGTTCGCATGCATTCCACTCCGAGGATTACATTCACATAAGGTTATTTCTCAGTTGCTGTCAAACATCGGTTCCGTCATATCAAATCTTTTTCACAACGAAAAATGCTCGTAGTACTGCAGCAATTTCACTGTGGTTAACGTTTACCTTGAGATTCGAGTTCGGAGAGTTTCAAGATTCGAAAATGATATCGTCTTCAAATTTTCTTGTGGCTCAAAAAATAAACATTTATCCCCAATTATTTTCGGTCACGGTTGAGAGTGATCACTAACATAAGATATAAGAAGAGTCACTTAGCAAAGAGATAAAGCAAGTCACTTCCATTTCTTCGGAACGATATTAAAGTGTCAGTGGGCCATAAACTAAACCCTTCCACCTTTCTCGTCTAAATCTTTCCGTAGGTGTATCCTTATAAACGGAGGAAAGCTCTAGATACTGCATAAGTCTGACAGATAAATTAGTAATCTTTCCTCAAGATCAGGCTTTTAGGCTTTCCTCAGGCTTTGATTTTCTCCGAAAGCCGCTCACAATGTTTGGTAGACCAAGGAAAAGTCGCACATGTTTAAGTACAACTGATTGAACTCGTTTGTTGTCTTGCTCGTCGATTTTGGCGTTTTGGAAAATCATTATAAATATATACTCTATTTCGAGATGAGTGTAAACATGCCTCATTCGTAACTCTTTACTCAGTCATAGATGTCCTTGATGTTTCTTTGAGGGCACTAATCATTCCTTTATTTTATATACCCGTATAGTATCTTCTTAAAGCACATCTGAATCAAGGATGTATTATTTAATCGAACTTCATTAGATATTTTATTTACAAAAAGCTCCTTTGCATAACTAAAGGCTTTGTATAATGTCTTATTTTTCCATTTTTTTCCATTGATTTAATGATATTTTAGGTGAAATTCTTAAGTATTATGAACTTGACCCTTTTCCCGAATCAAAATGTATCAGAGAGCATTACTGACAATCAGATGTAATTATAATGCAAATAAATGCCATCATGAAAGCCACTTTATAGGAGTTTGAGGGTACTTTATTCACGTAACTGTTCCTAATAATAATTTAAATGTTTACTGAATAATCCACCATTTGGAGTAAAGTAAATAATTCGATTTAAGCCCATCCTTTGGCAAATTTTCCCTTTTCTCCCGCCATTCACCATCTGGCGACCTGGATGGTATACATGTAAATATGTAAATTTCTCACTCACTACCTCCTCCGAAGGAAGGCATTTTTTATCTACGGATCAAAAGGAAAAAAGTGGCCTTCTAAACGATCTACAAACAAGGCTCATTCTCTCGAGCGGCAAGCGATTAACTCCCAAAAGTATTGCTTGTCACCCAAAACACGTTCAGCCCGCCTCCGGTTTTTTTCCTAACCTATTCCCAATAACCTTTTAAAGCGACGCGGACCTGGCGAGTCTTGGAGGTATGAGTGTCGTCCTGTCTGTCGGAGTGACCGGCACAACGTCGGGTGTAAAATCCGGAGACTCTCGTCCTGTGGTTCACGGCTTCATTATTTACGCTCCGCGAGAGTGTCAGGGCGACGCGGCGAGAGATTTACGTCCTCCTGCCTCACTTCCGTTGTCTTTCTCTCTCCTTTCTCCCTCTTTCGCTCCCGTGTCCTTGCGGGGGCGTCGTCCTATTCTATACAAGGGAAGGGCGACCGAGGGAAGGGTATGAAAGGTCCTTTTTTCCGTTGTTGCCTGGTAGGTCTGCAAGGGAGGGTGCCATGACCTACGTCACCCCCGGGCGGTGCTCGCTTCGGAATCCGGTGCGGCGTTCTTTTTTTCCTCCCTCGTGACCTCGTCCTACCCTTTAAGATCTTCTACCTGCAGTGACCCCCAAAGGGACGCAAATGGTGTAGGGCGGTGCGTCTGGGAGAGTAATGAAAGAAGGCCCCGGTGCGCTGTCGGACATGGCCTCATGCGGGCTTGTTTGGAGATATTTCCACTCCTTAGGGAGTTGGCACGAGGTCTTTCACGTGGCCTCTTTTTTGTAGGGGTAAATGGACTAAAAATTTGACGTCTGGAATTCTCTCGAGAATTTCTTCATTCGTGAATGACGTAAGGGGACAAAAAGAAGGGCTTTAGGAGTGGTGGAAACTCATAGCAAGTGTAGTGGATCCACTACATACCCACATACTACACCATACTTTATAGAGTACACGGACATTCTCATTAGAAATAAACGAGAACTCTTCGAACTGCTTACAAATTATTTCTTAATGACGAAAGTTTACAAATAGAACCTGTCTTCAATCATTGACGTATACGTCTGTGACTACCGAAGAGGGCGCTATGTTACAATAATCAGGTGAAAATAGGTGAGTATGCGAATAACTATGGTAAAGTTCCACAATTTCGCATTAGAAATAGAGGATAATAATCAACTAAATATTTTGGACCTCACACTCACAAAAAACAAAAACTCTGTTGAGTTTGCTATTTTCAGAAAACCCACCTTCACCAATCACACTATACACGCCAAATCTAGTCACACACAAACATGCTGCTTATCACAGTTTAATACACATGCTCCTACACATTCCTCTTAACCCCAGTAACTTCTCTCGTGAACTTGACACCATTAAGCAAATAGCAACTACAAATGGCTACACTGAAAAACTAATCATCCCTATTAAAGAAAGTCTCCAGTGGGAAAAACTGCCATTCTTTGGTCATATCAGTTATGAACTTGCCAGCTTACTTACACAACACAACATAAAACCTGCCTTTTACACAACACGCGGCATAGGAAGAACATTACTTAAAAACAAGGAGAAATTCAATCATACTCTTCATTCCGGTGTCTACAAATTACAATGCAACGACTGCGGGACCATTTGCATTGGAGAAACTTCTCGTAATCTACATATCAGATCGAAAGAACACTTACACGCTTTCCTCAACAATTCACATACCTCTCATTTGGCGAAACATCTTTGAGAGAACAGACACAATTCAGACTTTTCAACAACTCTTCTACATTGCCAACAAAGGGACCGCAAATTATACTACTTGGAACAAATGGAAATAATACAGCACCTTAAACACAATTATACTCTTGCTAACAACCATCTCTTTCCGAGTCACTCCCCCCTGTTGTCCATTGTTAACTTGCTTCCTCTTCCTCCCCTGAACCCTCCCTCGCCAACTGAGACTTTGTTGATTTAATTGGTTAATGACCCCACCCCCCCTTTTTTCTCACACACACACATATATATGTGTGTGTGTGTGCACATTTTGTGGTTTTGTGCCAGATGATGAACATGTAATTTCGAAACTGGTCGCCATAATAAAATATTCTCAATTGTGGAGCTTTTGCATAGTTATTCGCATACTCACCTAGTATGGAGTTCCACCAAGTGAAGGCTTCATCCATAGATTTTATTAATGTGAAGAAAGATGGTGGGCACTGACTGTAAGGGCTCGTTAGCTTGTACTCAATCTTCTCCCTTTCACAAATCCAATGTTTCTCGGATTTACGTAACAATCGGACTTCGTCGAGTCGCTGTTGTGGAAACAATGATTGCTTTTGTCGTTGGCATTATAAGTATTAACCTCTACTATTTTCCTCACATGATTATTAACGATTATACGTTTATTTAATTACATTTGGGGGTGTTTCAAACAAGAATATCGAGCAAGTGGGACGAAGTTTCGATACAATTTCCATCAATTTTCATGCTACGTTCATCTTACAAGGAACACGTCAGGTTTTTGTAACACGGATTTACACGATAATTTCAGGACACTTTCCTTGCACCAAAATAACAAACACGTGTCCGGCCGTTCAACTCAATGCGCCTTTGTTTAGGCAAAATTTGCAACTGAAATTCGAAGTTAGGCAACCACGCAACACACGTGCATTGCCATACATATAGCGAAATTTTCCACCTAGAATAATGTTTATCCCGTTTTTTTCACAAACAATTTAATTATTTTCCAAGTATTCATCCAAGACCATTACAAATAATTACATGAATATATTACATCTCCAGTATCGTTATTAACCAGGCGCGAACCCAGGGGGTGGCTGAGAGTTACTAGGCCCACCCCCTTACATTCTAAATGTATGTCCTACAGAACCTAATTCTCAAGAGTTTTATCAGTAATACGGAAAGCTCACAACATATCTTTATTTGAAATACTTTCTTATGATGATATAAACTATTTTTTTCACTGTTTCAGTTTATTCCAAATGCAGATATAGAAGGCCAAAGAATTTTTATTGGAATGTTATTTTCAAAATTTGTTTTCTCGTTTCATTTATAAGCCGCGTGATATTTGTGGAAGACTAACGGGCTACGCAATGATTTCAAAAGAAGATCATTTTAACTGAGGCTCATTAACTTCAACTCGCTTTTCTGAATATTTAGTTGATAATAGTGTAGCCCTGGAGGCGTTCTTCTGAGGTTACACAAACAACAATTTTCCATTTAAGTTCGGGAAAAAACCGGATTTAAGGATAACGTATACTGTGATTATTTCATTAAGTAAAAATTCATGTGATTGGCGCCAAGGATGTAGATTAGATTTTAAATAAGATATTTATAATTACACACTCGTAGAAATCGGTCTATCCAATCATCCTGCTATCATTCAAATATATCTATATCTAAGAAAGTGCTTCAGGAAGTACAGCGCAAAGAGGTGTACATTTCCGGGAACCCTCGGTTCTGTGGCGGATTATGATGTGAGGATCTTTAATGCCAAAAACTCGCCAAAATCAGAGGAACTATCTTGATTCGCTCACCGAAACCGCTGCTATGAGAATGTGTAGTATTATTACGGATTAATTTTACTTAATCCTTTGAAATATCGTGGGATGTCAGACAATCGGTATCTGTATCTACATACTGGTCTAACTTTGCGCATTTATTTGCTTAGCATGCTGTTCATGTTCGTTCATACTTTAATCTGATGGCTGTATCTAGCGGGTCATTCTTTTACCATTCCGTATTGCTCGCGGATTCACATAAACCAATTGTTCTTGGTATCTAGTTGTGCTCTAGGTTCGTTCTCAATCTCAATGCTCTGAGGTTGACACTGTGTTTGTCATGTCTATCGAGAAAGTATTCCATCTTATATACCCACCTCATTTCTCTTTTTATGATAAATGTCCACATGTACATTCTAAATCATTGCTGTTAAAGTCCTATGATGTAAATTTAATTTTTGTACGCAGTTTTGTTTTTCAGGTTCAAATTTGTACGAAAAGTAGCCTTTAGATTAGCTGATATACAGCGAATCATATTTCACAAATTGCTTAAAAATTAACTTCACTTACCGCTAAATGCACTTATCCGTGTATGTCATTTCAAAATTTATGACAGTGATGCAAACAGTATGTGGACTACTTAAGCAAATCTTCATATGAAATCAAATTTGAAGTTTCTAGTTCCATACATCGCAACAGACCATTTTATTTGACAGCAGAATTTAAATCCTTAAGAATGATATTATCAAATTTTACAAATTGATCACAGTTGAAACCCCTCAAATTCCCATAAATACCCTATCACTTACATAATTCTCCTGATTTATATCGTTTTCTATTTCGAAATTCATAAAATGGCTTATTAGGAAGATGTTAGCTTAAGGTCTCTTCCGCAATCCAATTCTGAAAGCAAGCAAGTTTACGGTAAGATAAACGGCATCTTACTAAACTCATATTGACCAATAAGCACTCCGAGTTTTTCTCATGACTTGGAAAACCGAGTGCATTGTTTTTTAGCGTAGCTTCCATATTTCAAACAACAAACTGCATCGCGAAGAGAATGGCTTTACACCCAAATATATCACTAGGCCCTGCAGGAAGGAATATTTTCACCCTGACAGATAACTTCCAGTTCAAATTAATCGATCTTGACGGTTGTTGAAATCGTTCCATTGTGCAGAGTACAACTAATATATATCACTGTTGGGTTGAATTAAAATTATTCTTTCGGTAATTTATTTTCACGAGATAAGAGAAATATATGGGAAACTGAGCGGAAAAATGAATACCATTATCTCTTCGATATCAGGAATGGATAAGATTCAAGTACTTGAGTTATGACACAACTTTTAAGATCAGCTTCAAAGGCTACCGCATACATTGTTCAGTGCCAACATCCGGATCGAAGGAGAAACTCCCGCTAATTCTACTGGAATTAAAAATGGCTGAGGTTTTTGGGCTTTTTCTTCCCTCTCCGGTCACAGTCTGACGAACATACGGACGGCCTCAGCGATCTCTCTTACCGTGAGAACGAATTTAAAAAAGTAGCGAAGAGATGTTTTCATTCAACACTTTTTATTTCGTGAGTAGTATCTATCTCATTTCCAATTCAATCTCTCGCTCAATCTCCAGGAAGCGTGTGCATGCATACGTACTCCCGTGTTTATATATGCGTGCGACTACAAAAATAAACGATCGGATAGGCTTCCGCGCAAGTTCGGACGTGACTTTCGAGTGACGTCTTTCTTCCGTGACGAAGAAACCGACCCAAAAAGTTTGTCTACATTCGAATGAAATAAATCTTCCGGTACCATTATAATATGTGATATTCATTTTAGGATCCTGCGAATCGTTGATTCTAATCTCGAGTCTAAAATCAAGTCGAATATAATATTTCGACTAGTGACTTTAGTGAAAGCGGTCGTGGGTTACCGTGTCAAATGACCTTAGCTGTCGAAGCACTTTAAAATTACTATAACTACAATGTAACATTTAAAAAGTGGATTGGGGATGAGTTTATGAAGAAGGAAAGTCTTAAATCGTCCCCCTTGGAAAGAACTCTTTGAAGAGTCTCTAGACACGCCCCTGATCAGGTTTACGTCCCAATACTTGTTAAAGCGTCACGTTTATTAGAAGTAAAACATTAGGTTACATAAAATCCATATAAAAATATATCTTCACCTCTACATCAACCATGTATTAAACCATAATAAACATTGGTTATTATTGTTTGCGTGGAAGAGAGGCCATTTTGGTCTCTTAGTTAACCTCAGTTGATACGTAAGTATTGGAACATATATGTTAAACTCATGGATAAAATTCTAGAGGAGAAAGAAAGTGAGTAATCTACATTATTATAGGAGATTAACTTTCTCAAAGATCTCCCGTGAGCAAGTTTAACCTCACATAAGTGAACTATGCCACTGAAAACGCCGAGATTATCACAGCAACAACAAATACTTGCCAAATCATTTAATTTTACACATCCCGTATTAGCAGATCTGTAAAATAGGGATGGGCAACATATGGTGCATCTGACAAATGGTACGCATTACATGATTGCAAGGAGCGCATGGAATCTAGAGAAAATTAAAAATAGGATAGGGATAATTTCTTGCACACTTCTTACATACATACGCAAAATACATATTACACCGCTTCTCAAATAAAAATGAAACAATTGACGCATCAGCAACTAAAGATTGGTTACTCTTGCTCTGGAGAAAACGACACAAATTTAACTTATTTATCGAGTGCCTCAAGTTAACCATGGCGTCCACGGAAGTGCGAGAGTTACGATTAGAATAAAAAACATCTTTAATTTTATGGTTATTACGGTACGGATTCAAGAAAGGACGAGAATGAGTTGCCAAGCTACCGTTTGGTATTTGGACATCAGCGTGAATGATTTGACGTCTGAGAAAATGAGTCGAAACACAACTCATTCTCGTTACATCAAAATTTTAACATATGGCCTACGTAACAACATTCCATCGATGAGCTAACAACGCCGGTAACTCTTCATATTTTAATCCGATCCCCTTTTTCCAGCTTTTTTTGTGTGACATTTGTATGTTAATCGATGCATAGGCCGTTGTAGTTAGTTGGGCGTTACTAATAATCGAGAAACAAACAGCTCCCGTAGGAGAGAGAAAAAGGAGGGGTGAATAATTTAAAAAGGTGGACTTCTTCCTTTAGATTCCCATGTACAGATAACAAGTCATTTAAATCCTAACGGGCATAGGATGCATTTTCTAGTCCTCCGTACTTACTCATTGGGGTGCATTCCGGAGATGATTTATTATCCGTCTCTTCGGATACCTTCTTCGTAGCATCATCCACGCCCCGGAGGCGAAAAGTTTACACGGAGCCGACTTTAACGCTTATATCGCGTCGTTTCATCGTTAAAAATTACCAATAACGAATTATCTTATGGGGCAAAATGCATAGCGGGTCGAGCCAAAGAAAAAATGCTATTCGAAGGGCTCCGTTTAAACTGTAAAGAGTTAATTCTTCCGGGCGTGATCGTACACAGGAATTCCCGCGTAACTATGTGAGTTACACCGCCTGCATTACCGGATAATTACGATAAGTTATACATAGGTGACCTTAATTTCGTGGGGGGTAATTCGATATGTTGGAGAGGTAAATTGCTTCATCACGCTTATTTGAACGGTGAATGTCTTTCAAATCCGCGGGCAAAAACCTGGTACTAGTCGCTCGATTTGGCTTATTTACCATGGCATTAACATGTGATGTTGACTCATGAGTTACAGATGTTAGAAGCGGTAGGCTTTTTTATAGGCGTGGGAGAGCGCGAAACCACTCCCGGCTACTTTGGTGTCTCGTTTCTCATGTCATGAGTATGTAAAAGATACTTAGTAATGGCATAGTATGGAATTGATGCATGTATTGCAAAAAATCCAAGTGGAAGTTTTAACGGTAAAGACGGGAATTAGGTACTTTATTATCAAGTAATAAAGCAAAAGTTAGACGTATGATAGAGGTTAATTACGTGCAACAGGCAATGTGATTCCTAGTTATATGCAAATATTTTGGCTGCCTTTATGAAATTTTCAAAACTTACTCGTTGGAAACTCTCCAGAATTTAGGAATCGAATTTGGAAATAATACTGCATTTTTAGAGCTCGTTTCAACTGTTTAGATCCTATTCCTTGAAAATTTTATTGTATTGTATCAGGTCGACTGATATTTATTAGTGATGGATGGTGTAAATTGGAACCGTTTTATTATCTCTAAGATTCTCTGCAATTAGTTTCACATTCATTAAGGATGACGAGAGGCGGAGAGACAAGATTAAATTGATGGATATGAGCAATGAATTCAACGTCTTCCGCGAACATCATCGATAGCGATGGAATAGATTCATACAGGTGGTAAAAATGCCTTATTAATCTCACGATTTCAGTTTCGTTGAATTTAAAAATATGAAGTGGTTCTCGATATCAGCATCGAGTTATCTTACTCTGAAATACCTAGTGCTTATATGTATTAAAAACGATTCTTGGATACATTTATCGTACTACGGAACAATATAATGATATTGATTCCCAAAGAATAAGCCTGATAGCGTATTGTATATCAGTATTCCTTCTCCAGTAGAACTTTTGCTCTTCCCTTCACGCGAGAACCCATATATTTATAGGATTTTGAAACATTGGTGTCATGATATGATGGCCTGCTAACGTTAGCAGAATTAACGAATTACATTTTTTCTGAAAGTAATGCTTATTAGGCCGATGAATGCTTTCCATTCCAAAAATTGATATTTATATGCATTAGAGAAAGCAGGAGCGTACCACGATGACATTTGAAGTTGCCCATCAGTGATAAGTGTTTGAAATATCTTCTAAACATCGACCAATGAAGCCATGACTTATCTAGAGTTGGTGTGACTGTTTCCCCTTGTTGATTTCAAGCATAACAAGCAATTTGCTCAGGGTATGACTAAGAGCTCAACTTAAAAACTAAAACCGAAGAGTTTCTGCGATTAATTTTAATGAATTGAATTATTACTACAAATTGGCATCATAGCATTTAATAATTGAAGAACATTTAGCTTATGGCATTGAGATGCTTAAGATTTAAGATGGGTACATGAGGCTTGCGAACTTAGAACCTCATGTCCTATGCCTGTAAATTAGGAAATATTGTGATAGTTCTTATATTTTTGCCTGTTACGATGCATATTCATTGTCATTTTCAAAGGGAAAGAGGGGAGAATTTTTGTCGAATATTTCATTATGGAGGAATGAAATTCACCGAAGAAGCTGTGATTGAGAGAAAGTCAATGCCGAAAGCACTAGATTCAAATTTTCACAGGAGAGAACTCAAGTTATTTTAAGTGTAATTATTATTAGCTCTTGACTGTAAGAGTATTACCTCAGGAGTTCTACAAAAGAAAATATTTTCCTCACGAAAGGTTTTGTTTCTACGTCGATATCTCCTTTGCTTCGGCTACTCCTCTGTACTAATCTTCCGGCTTCTTCCCTTCCCAATGTAGTTTTAAACATTTCCAATTGATGTCTCTTGTTTTGGTATCCTTTTCACCTGAAGCTTATTTAGCTTGTTATTTTCCTTACTCCTGCCACATCAAAAGTAGTCGCGTAAGTTTGTATTCCTTAAAGTTTACAATGACAAAAATCTTTGCATTATACTCTTCTCTTCTTAAGTACGATTTCAGTGTTACATTTATTCATTCCGGAGGTATTTCCTCTTCTTTTGGTTTGAATACAACGCCGAGTTAAAATAGAAGCCACAGTAAAAGATATTCAGAATGAATACACATTGGATCCAGAAGCAGTCGTAATGGAGACGGGAGGGAGAGTTTCTTGGCAATGCAAGCTATCGATAGCAGCTGTGATTGAAACTCCTTGTCACTCTCGGAATAAGAGCGCACTTGCCGCAGTGAAACCGTCGCCCGCGGAAAATATATTCAATTAACTTTATGAATTGTCGCTCGGTGGAGCATCCTCCCATTAAAAATAATCCCCTGGAGTTAGCATTACATTTCTTAAAGAAGAGCGCCATTATTAAATCGGAGATGTCCCGGGCCTTAATATCCGGTATTCAACGTGCCACTCGTGTTCTTGACGACGCCCACATTCCCACCGCCGTGGCGCAACACGCGTAGCATTTATTTTCTCGCTCTGAGGTGTGGTTTTAAACGGTGCTACGTACCATCGGCGGCGAAATCTTTTCCGTCCGAACGACAGATGACTTTGTTTGCTCTTTGAGGAGCGCATCGGGTCCGAGCGCCCTTCCATGTAGGGCAGTCGTCGCAGATAAGTGGCCAAACAAAGCCGTTATTTGGAATCGAACCAAGTTGCGTTAACGGTCGAGGCGTAGCGCGGCGTCGCCAAATAATCCGTGCGCAAACTGCATCCTGATTGGGACACCGACCCGAATCGGCCCACTTGTTCGACATGATTACTTTTGGGATTTTATTTTGAAAACTCGAAGATTCGCCTCTTTCAATTTTCTTCCGTTCCATGTTGAATGAGTGTTCCTACTTGACTGACTTGAATTTTTCCCTAAGAAATGCTGGCAAATATAGTACTCGTTGGTCCATAAAATTCGGTCTCTTAAGATCCCATATTCATGAGTTGTGTTCCTCTTCTTTCACAAATTAAGATTATAGATTTTACTGCTCATTTTTTTGGTTTCTTATATTTTTAATTTAAACAATTCAATTTGTCGATAATACGAAAACCTTTTTTATGGGTAAATTGAGACAATTCTCAATCTCATTCCCATTTCAAATTAAGAATGGCGTGTTTAAATGGAAATTAAATGGAATGTTTCCAGCATACTCTGCAAAAAAAAATTGAAAAATTTTTTTTCGAGAATTTTATAAACGTTAACAATTTAATTATTACTTCAACAATAAATGGTAAATATGGTGATAAATTCTACTGAAACCTCTATTTCAAGGTCTATGTGGAATGAAGTCTCGGAATTCGCTCCTAAATAGCACTTTTCCATGTAAAAAATTTTCAATTCATAGAATCCTTTTTAATCCTAGATTGTGGGAATTCTTTGGACTCTCATGTCAAACGGTATACGAGCTTCTTCTTTTATCTGCTGTCTCTGATACTCATGATTCACGAATAACAATTTAGCGTAGGAAGAGAGGTGTTCTGGTTTTCTTGGCCGAGTCTGTTTTCTTCTTCAAGGATCTTAAAGTATCTCCTCATTCCACGACTACCACAGTCAACGACACGGAAAAGCTCTACATCCACTTTCTTCTCAATCTTTGGAAAGGTTAACCAAGTGTAGTAAAATATCTGCAAATCATTAAATAGCACTTTGTTCATAAAGTTAATATGCCCAAGCGTCACTTTCGTCACCGAGTTTACAGATGTCAACTCTTTGACGAAACTATTCGAAAAATATACCTGCTGTGGAAAATTACAAAGTATTTCTTTCTTTCAACGAGCGGTTTCTTCACTCGGATTATTGAAGATTGTGGTTATAACACGAAGTTATTTATCGCGAAGTATAAACAGGACGAGGAATGGATGCCATAATAGGAACAGTTCCTCTACTCAATCTCATAAGAGGAAGAGAACTAAGGAAGTAAGAATAAGGAATGCAATTATCGAAAATTGCTTCTCAAAGCTGTGGTATCAAATTGTACATACGTCAATGGAAAATAAGGATGTTTACAGATTTTATAAGCTTTTGGAAGTGTTAGAAAGATCATTTGTCTGAAGTGTGTACAAGATTAAATTCAGATTAAAAACAAAGTTATATTAGATTTAGTTTTTGTGCGTAGGAATGTAGGGATTGATGTAGGAATTCTAGATGACTGGAGAATCTTGAATGGTAATTTATTTCCGTCATAATTTCTATGAAAATTAATTCAGCGATTCTTTGCAGTCTATGGACTATTTTTGCTGATTAATAAATAACAGACGTAAAGTGTATATTTGAAATCTACAAATTGAGTAAGTTCTGAATGCAATAAATGATATTAAAAGAGAAAAACTAGTGTGTATAGCATCACAGTAAAGGAAATATCAATTGAACGCGAAATTCATCCGCGTACTTAAGGTTTTAGATCGAAGCAAAAAATAAAGATCGTTATTTCGTTTTCTTTACGTGAAGATTTTTATCTCTGATAAGCAGCAGTCTTTCTCTATCTTACGGTTGTATGGTAACTTAATTTTAAAGGCCACAGAACAGGTGATAAAAATTCTTAATGGTAATACCTGCCATCGGCCATTTTAGAAGTAAAGTCTATTATGGTTAGTTATAATGGAGATAATTTTTTTTTTGATTAATTAAATATACATCTGAGGAACTGAGTTGAGTTTTATTAAATTGGTGTTATCACTGAAGGAAGTAATAAAACACAAACAGAATGGTAGAAAAATCCTTGAATGTAATCAAGTGTAGATCCAGATATCATTGGTAACATTTATCATTATTATTATTGTACTCTTTATTCGGCGAGATTAGGCCCATATGAACTCCTTTGTGGCATCTTTTCACCAAGTATTGGGACAAGTTTTACGTCATCCAGTAGTTAGAAACCTCGGTCCCACAGATTCATCCCAGCGACCGCCACTGCTTCCGAATTCTTATTCATTGGATCGTAACGGAACAAGCGCATTTAATTCTGCATTCATCTCAACTCTCAAGGTATACGTATATTCCCGCCTGGTGATAAATCTACATTGAAACAGCATTGGTGTCAGAGCCTCTCCCTTCCTCAGAATGCTATTCAAGCAAAAGCCACGTTCTTCTGCCTTCTATTCCTCTCTTTAGTTGCTGTAGTTAACCTATCTCAACCCTAAGGAATGAAAATTGGTTTGTTGCGCTCAACCCTGTAAGTGTGAACGCAAGCGAAGGTTTTATTGCCGCTAAAATCTAACCGATGAGCTGATAAAAGTCATGAAATTTTAGTATCACAAGGTCCCGATTTGGGACCATCAGATTTCATTTCTCATCTACTTGCCATTTCAGGCTCTTTATTTCTTCTCTTATTAGGCCCCCTTTACGGAGGCCTGGTGGGTGATTCTCGTGTGTTTAGACTCGGGAAATTATCTGCTATTATATAGGTGCCTACCAATAAATTTTCCTCCTCGCTGGAAAGCGACTTGCCATCTTGCGTTTTCCCGTAGGACATATATTGGAGCTGGGTCGGGTAATTTTCGACGCCTTTGAGATAAGTGCGAAAGAAAGAGGAAAAATAAAATGAAATTAAAATTGATAATGTACGGGTTGATATTCGTCTCTTGCTAAAGTAAAACAGGTCATTAAACAAGCACGATCGTGAGACAGCGTGTTTGGAATCAAGTTTCTGAAATGAGAGTGCCATCCGCTATTTTTATTTCCGCTAATTTCTACACCAATTTATCTTCGTTTTCATTTAAGTTGATCGAGGGCGATACGCTCGATTGATTCAAGCGTATATCTTTTTGAAGTTTAGCGTATTGTCGGAAGGTTTATAAGGGATGAGATCCGGTTTTCGCTCGGTCGGGCATTCTGTGGTAGGGAAAGCACGTTTCTTTAACGTGAGAGCGAACTAATAAAATCAATTTGTCCACCCTCGTGTACCTAAGTGCATGTTTCTGCCAGCGTTTGGTTTATTTCAGTACGTCCCAACCTGGCTTATGTAGCCCGCCCTAGGTAGGGATTCTTTTATCCTAGTGGATGTAGGTTTGGATTAGGGAAATTTCTGAAGCGTTAAGTCTCTGAAATTAACATAACGGCGCGCCCTGATGAGAGCGCACGAAGCTTTTTAAGAGAATTTTTTGCGAATCTCAATGCCGTTTTGATAATTATTTGCCAGAGTGAGCAATGCATATTTTCCTTTCTCCATGTTCCACTTCTCAGAATACGGAAACGAATCAAAGTCAGTTTTCAACATTGATTTCAATAATTTTTATCTACTCTTTTCATGAATTTTTATAATTCGTCATCCTTTGTTATTATTTGAGCTTATTCTTATAAATATTAGTGTTGCTTTCTTGCGATTTTTTAGACGTAAAACGGCAGTAGAAGTAAATGTGGAATACCAGACCGTACCCGATTCCGTATAAAATTCTAATTTTCATCATTATAACGTTAGAAACATAAGTAACTTCAAGTAATTTCGATATTTATATATAAATATTTTATTATTGATTGATTATAATGGTTTCATTTGTTAAGACTACCAGGATAAAGTTGGCGCCATGTTAATCTGTAGACAGTTCTTCGAAATATACCCCACTACATTTTTCACCTCATACGTATTTTTTAAATTTTTTATGAATACATTTCAAAGGTAACTGATAATAAAAGGAGTATCCTCAAGTAGAGCTTCCCCTATCAAGAATGGCCTTCAACGATTATTTGTTACTGATTCTTCCCTTTACTTTTTCCGAATTCCGATACATTCACACTTAATACAGACTAGCATAAACTCAGATTTTAAAAGAAACCAAGAAGTACCCCCCGACTTGAAAAATATTTAACTCATTGTAATGTTTGCACATTGCCATGAGAACTCGTAAAAATAATGCCGAAATGCTATTTTAGGACTATTTAGCTTCATTTCTGGCTTCGCATTCAGCGAGTAAGCTAGTTAAGGGGATACCTATTGACTCGAAAACTCAAGAATCATTTGTTTGCTCTAGCCAGGAAGGAATCTCGAATTTTTCTAAGAGCTTCTGAACAAAGGTGCAAACCCCATCCTCGGTTTCACTTTTCCACTTTCCAAGTCACTCACGTCCGCTTTCGAGCCGAGTCGGAGGAGTTTTTTCCAAGGGTCCGAAAAAAACGTCAATTATTCAGGATTTCAACAATGGACAACGTATTTACCGAGATAAGATCGAGACAATTTATCCGAAAGATCGGAATCAGCCCGGCGCGGGAGAAACGCGCTCCAGCTCTTTGTGTCAGAAGGAAATTCCCTCTTTTGTTTTATCAGTTTCCGTGAAAAGCGGCGAGAGGCTTCTTTAACGCGGCGGTTTCTCGCCCGAGAGAGAGATTATTTTTCTCGCCGCGAAAGAAAAAGTGCGCGCAGGTATCGCGGTCTTCTTTACGCGGTGTTTCGATTACAAACGGACGCCGGGTCTTTTTTGATCGTTCGCATGCCTACGCGACGAACCAGCCTCAAATCTCGAAGTACGTGCGAAAATATAAAACTCCATCTTCCTACGCGATCTTGAGATAAAGAAAGGTCCGCCATTTTCTGTTACTCGAAGGAATTCCAGCCCGTCCGACGCGGGGGCATCGCCAGCCTATTCCCTTTTCAGTCCTTTTTATTTTTCCTTCCTTTTTTCGCTCCAGGAAGGAAGCTTAGAGATGATGGCTATAGATCACAGGGATGTAGTGGAGAAACGTCGGCTCTCCAACCGTTATTTCCTTGTGGGATTGGCTTCGTGTCATTGGTTGTATGTGCTTTTAAAACACGTGCATTGGCACCCATCGGCCACCCCGTCATTTGTAGCAGATGATTTTGATGTATAAGTCTCTGTTTAACGGTTAAAGTTATCCGACCGAATCCGAAAAAAATCGACCTGTTACGGCTATTTTCCGTAAGAATGAGGTACGTTTCCATTCTATATGGAACGGGATGATACCAGATATTCATGGACCATTACGAAGTGAATGAACTCGGGATATTTCCTCCAGCATTTTCTTTATTTTCGATAGCTATAATCTTTGCTAAACGTCTTAAAATCTCGAGAAATTCGGATTTTTCCTTAAATTCAGCGAACATAATTTTTATTCCAACATTTTGAGCAGTTTTATTAAAGGGTATTTGCTTGTCCTCTTTCAAATTGAGCCTCCAATTATCTATCCCTATTCTAATCCGAATCAAATCGTGAAAGAATAATAAATCACGTCCTCTCAATTTTCATTCTTTTACAATCATCTTGCCTTTCAATATAACCGTGTTTATCTGATTATTTCTGTATCTCTGTGCCTTCACTGCAAATCGAATTACGCATATTTTACTGTAATTAACCGTTTATGTGATTCAAGTTATTGATAATAGGACGGCGACGGTTTTGAATTTGAACTGAACTTGGTTTTGATTCAAAATAGTTACTAGCCCGAAGTTTCAACAAGGAAAAGGGTAAAGGTAAATTTGCACGTTAAGGCGTGTATCTAGGAAAAATCCCAAGGAAAAACAGACATGAAAAAAAGTGCCGCCTTTTCAAGTTTTACGCACGCTTCAATGCAAGTCGTTCGAATCCTCGCTCTGGTTTGGAATTTAATCACTTCTCAGATCCCTATTCTAATCTTAGCATGACAGAAAATAAACAATATCGTAAAGGGTGTTTTGAAAGGGTTATTTCCTTTTCGAAGGCGAAATGTTATTCCCAAGGATTGTTAAACCACCAAAGAGCTCATTTACTTATGCTCTGCATTAGTTGAGGTGAAACAGAGAAGATGGCTGGCTTAATTAAAATTTAGATTAAGAACACCTTATTGGGAAGTATATTTAATATTGTTGATGTAGCGGTTTCGCTCCTTAAGAGTTACGGCAAATATCATCAAGGTTGGGTGGGATGTAATTTTTCGGACAACTCCATTTTTATCTTTCTCCATGTCTTATACACGCGCCTGCACGATTTTGTGCAACTCATAATTTGCACTTCCTTAAAGAGGAATCGTCTCATTTCAGTGGCGATGTAAGTTATGAGTGGTCATCAGTTTTTGCTTTATGCCCATCTCTTCCGCTTCATTTTTTTCCTTTAAAATCATTACCGACTTCCCCCTCTGCCCTCTCAAGACCATCGCACGATATTCAAACAGTGGATCTTAATGACGACATTACTTCTCGATAGACGGGAAGAGAATTAGTGACACTCTCCATTTGTACCCTTAGATGAATTATTGGTCTTTCGTAGGGAAAATGATCATCAGTGAGTGAGTTATCATTTTTTTATCCTTAGATGTGATTCAGGAAGGGGAAGTGCAAGTACTGTTAGAAATGCTCACTCCTGTAAAACGTGATTTTGTTTTTGTCTCGCTTTACTTTTAGTTTTTCTTCGCATTTTTGGATATTTCCATTTGTTTTTCTGACGTATTTTGTTTGAATACTTTTCACGTCATATGCACGTTGCTCATCATGGTTGAATTTTCCACAATGTTTCCCTTACAACCAATCATTGTAACAGCATAATTTGCAATAGCTTAAATATGTTCTCTTTTTTAATTTACTTGCCATATTGCTATTCTAAAGGCGTTGTATTTCCTACGGGATGGTTTCGGAGGGGTTTCCCTCTCGTCTATAGGCCGTCTCCCGTATTGTTTAATGGAATGTACGGAAAATCTATTTCCGCAGACGTAAGATTCGTTATTCCTTCGTCTTTAAAATCATCTCATTAAAGTGAAAATGTTTCAACGTTCCCTCCATAAATATTTGCATTACGTAAAGAATTATTAGGCATATTTAGAGTGGTTCATTTGTTATAATTAAGCAAAGACTGGTAGTTATAAAAATAAAACAAGGAGGAACGGGTCGGTTGCGTTCAACCGTCTCTCCATTCAGCATCCATTAATACCTAAAATTACTTCTTTCTTTGTCCACGGAAGAGTAGGAATCATGTCATAGTATCTCAGTACCTGCTTCACTTCGACTCCACTCCTGTAACAGGTGAAGAGTCGAAGTGAAGTGTTTTGTAAAACTGACGACGAAAGCTTCTGGCTCTCTCTATTGAAACTTTCATGAGTCTCTCAAACCCTCGACTTCCTGAGAAAAGAACCCCAACCATTTGAAAAGAATTCCCACTTTATTTCTTTTCTAGACGGCTATATATCTGTCAGACGGTTGCTCGAAGAGCCTCACGACTTAAGGAATCTGCTAACTTTCGCAGCTCTTCTACGCTTTGGGATAATTTTGTATGAGAGAACATTCGTGAGAAAAAACACACCTTCTAAAACCCTTTTTATCTGTTATGTTACTGCGCGATATTTTTCTTTCTGCGTACCCTTGCGAATCGTAAAGAATTATAAGTTTATGATTTTGTCCGTTATTGGAGGTATTGAGCTGGTTAGGAACGAAAATTTACGCTGAATAAAAACGATTACATGAATGACTACAAACAGGATCATCTAAATTTGGTTAATAAATGCATTTTAAAGGTTATCTCTGGGACAAATAATTCCATGCTCTCGTAGAATAATGTAGAATCATGTTTGAAATATGCTGCTCTTTATTTTATACCTTTTAGAAACGTATGACAGATGGATTTTTTGAACGTTATGGATTATTACTGTATTTTTCATTATGTGGTAAGCATCTAAAGGGTAGACTGTCGAAATTTAAAAGTTATCGATTCGTTTTTTCTTGCTTAAAAATCTCTATGAATTTAAGAACCCGTTACTAACTCAATTGATAACTGCAGAGTGTCACTTCTGATACGAATTCTTCCATCCTGAATCTGTTCGTTTTTAAAAAACTGTTAATTTCTCCACATTGAGATGTTAAAATATTCAGACTAGGTTTTATTGCTCCTCGAAAGAGAGTTGTATAGACGATCGAAAAGCGCCATTCCAGTAGAATGAAAAGCCATACAATATCAAAACACTCATTCAGTCTTCACATTCTTAGCTTAGGTTAACGATTTTCTGAGCTTAGCTTACCGACTTAGCGATTTTCTTTGCTTTCCCTGGAAATTGAACATAGGATTGCCCCGTCCTTAGAGCACCTTCTAGCGTTCACCCCCCGTTTTCCAAAGCTTTTCCGAAACAAAAATCGAGCAATTACGTAAATCGCTACTGGCTTCTTGCTAAATTCCCTTTCTCTTACTTTTACGAGTACGGGCACTCGTACCTTAAAATCACGAAGTAATTGCATTGCACCTTCACATATCTTCAAATAGACCGCCAATTTAGCCCTCTGCAAACTTCTTTCTCCCCTTTGACGTTATGCAAATTCCATGCTCAGGTTACGGGATGGAATGCGGCACTAATTTTTGATAACGACAAACATTAACGAAACTCAGCTCACCTGTGTGCGCCTCGTGACAACCATTTCACTCTCTCACGACCGGAGTCACGCTCAACCCCCGAACGTGCGCGTCTTCGTGTTTACTGTGGTCCCTCTCACCATCTCTCAGAGTGGTTCCATCATTACCAGTATCTCAGTCTTCGGGTGCGAGCCTCGTCCAGCGGATAAAAAAATACGGATTCTAAAACGCGGTAAAATATGAGCATTGTTTACGGAGGAATCCGCGTCATCACCGTCGAAAAGTAGTCGTTCCATTCTTTCGACTACCAAAGGGCAAATATTGACTCAGTGGACAAGCGGCCCTCTGTCGCGGATAAGTGTTCGCCCCCGAGTGATTCCAGGAGGCGCCTCCGCTATTTCGGGGAACGAATATTTAAGTTATTATGCGGTTTATTATCTTACCGTTCGGTGGCTCTCCAAGGTCCAAAGGTCCTCCTGTGTCCTCGCAGGATTCGACGCTCCTCGATAACTCGGGCCGTTATATCGCATGAATAACGCACACCCTACGCGGTGGATGTGGTATTCCGAAGTTCGGTATCTGCATACGTTTAAATAAAACATGAAAGAAACGTGCCTCGAGCATTCGGAGTTTCGTGAGATCACTTTCGTTGCGGTGAGCGCTGAATTTCAAATTTAAACCCACAAAAATATGCGTGAAATGGGCTGTTTATCGAGACCTTCCGGCTTTTGTGATCATTTTTATACTTTCTGAATTGAATAGCCGTCAACATTAATCTGTTCTTTTTCACGTAAAGCACCAGCACAACTATTTCTTTTTACTACTCTTTCGTAATTGGAAGCACACTCTCCGACGAGAATGGTGCTTTACAAATTATGACAATCGGCATAAAAGCCCTGTATTTCTTTCGTGGATCAACTCCTTACCGCCGGTGTCGGTACGACGTACCACCACAGATTTTCGAACAGGTTGGGTTGGGTTGTTTGGGGGTATTTTTTTGTTTGGGTTTTAGGTAAGTCGTATGGACCCCTACATCGCTTAAATCACGCATTTGTTCTGCAGAGTTTAATTTTTAAAAAATTAGTGTTTCCAGCTGGAAAGTTAAGGGTCTAATATCCTTAAGTCGATGCAAGGCGCTTCAACCCATTGGTTGGAAAGTTTACACTGTAAACCTTCCACTGTAAACTTTACAGCCCTTTGTGACGAATGAGTTGGTTATTAAAAAATTATGTTGAGTTAATTATTTGTATTGATTTATTACAATAGTTATTGGATTTAGATTACCCTTTGAAAATTCAAGCATAAAAAAACCCTACTCTAAAACGTAAGACCCGTGATCCTCTTAATAGATTGGTTAAATGTTTCTGTGTTATCGAATCGAACCTGAACCTTTATATTGAAGTACATACTAAACCAAGTATAGATTCATAAATCAAAAACGTAGAAAATGATGTATAAAATTAAAATCCACAGCACATTTACAAAATAGAAGTATCAAACAACCGAAACATAACTAACCTTGGGAAAATGCTCTTTGTTATTGCACCTGTTAATTTTGAAATGAGATATCTCCTTCTGGTATGTCTGGTAAGTTTCAACGTCTCCTATTCGTTTCTTAGCGTCTCTTCTCTTATACCGAAAAAGTAAGAGAAAACATTCGAAAGAATTATGAAAATTTCCTCTCAGTGGTCTTGATAGATGTTATTTTAGTAACGTCATGGGAATGGAAGGAATGCATTCCATTTTAACTCAGTCATATTCTCTTTGCTATTTTTTCCGTGTTGGTTTTAAGGGCGTTTTTAATTTAAATTTCCCTCAGTGCTTTTTATGCTCTTCCCCTTAACGCCGGAACTGTTGGTATCCCGCAGTCGCTGAATTATATCAGCTTTAAATAAGCCATCATATGGTCGCATCGGGAAGATGATAAAATTTTTCCCTTAGCAATAAAAATCCTTTAACATTTACGGGTAATAATCAAGTGGATTTTATTAAGCAGACTATCATAAATTCCCACGTCGGTCGTAACGCAATCTCGTATTTTTATTCGCACTCATTTTAACCCTCAATTTATTCAAAGAAGAAATCTTTTCATCATCTTCTGAATCGATAAGATTAGGTACGTTTCTAGAAGCGACACTTCACATTCTACTCCATCAACATCCATCATAGATGACGATAGACTGCACATTAAAACTTTGCAATCCATCATCGGAAAATAATGTGAAATGATAGACGAATAAAATAAAGATAGCTTGTTCAGGAAGAGAGCATAAGAGGCTTGGAAGATATATTTTGCTCCATATGCGATTCAAAAATTGCTGGTTATCGCCATCCAGCCATTGAGAAATTGAGAGATTTGAAATCTCTAGATATCCATAATCTGCCTTCTCAGTAAAATAATGTAGCCAAATATGGTTCGTTGTTAATGGACAGAAGAATTGGTGAGAGTACTCTCTGCTGAATATCACGTATTTTAGAAATTTTTTTTTTATTGGTGAATAGAATTTCTTAAAATGGAATTTATATTTTACGATTCTAAACCACTTCTATCCGAAAATAGGCACTGTAACGCAATAAGTTCTCTCTGAATGCTTAATCTACAGTCAGTGAAACAAGAGATATGATGAACTTGCACTCCTTAGTTTAGTTATAAAAGTTGTTATGAGAGTGAAACAGCAACTCATAGAAATGTTTTAGGCGGAAGACTATCCTAGCAAAGTTGTCAGAACCTGGAAATAGGAAAGTAAGAAGCCATGAATAAGGTAGAAATTGACACGCCTGTCGGAGGAAAAGCAGTATTATGACGACGATATTTGTGCCCAAAGCATGATTTTCCGTAACAACTGTATTGTTCCATTTAATCAAGTGTGAATGAAGAATCTCCATCGGCCCTGAGTATTCCGAACAAGCGATATTAGTACTGAAGTGGGCATCCACCTCCTCGCTCGAGGCCAATTCATATCTCCCAAGTAGACCAGCCAAAAAACGTAAGAAATACGTGATGTCCTTAAGGTGCACTCGCGTGAAACACGCCCTGCGGTTTGGTAGCAGTATCGACCTGCGGCCCGCGCATTCCTGTCACTTCGAATCGGCGAAACGAGCAGCTCCGTGGTGCGACACGCAATCCTCGAAGGTCGGCGTGCAACCGCGCTCGAATCGAGCTTCTGGGTTAACATCGAAACTCTCCCGACCAACCACGACGAGGAACCACCGAATTTTTCGCTTTTTTTATCTTGTCCCTCGTAATTGTCTTTTTTCCATCGAAGGATATGAGAGGGAACATGTTTCCCGGAGAATTTATACGGGGACCGCAGTGGGGCGGAGCGCATCGCGTTGCTCCGGGAGACGTCCCAAGAGGAACGGGTTTCTCCTTCCGCGTCCGGTGGTCGCCGGGTTCTTCCACGGCGACGTGTGAATGGAATGGTTGACGTTTCTCGACGCATTCCCATCTCCTTTCGTTAGCTCTCCTTCGTCATTAGCGCTGCAGTAACAAGATTATCCTCCTGTAGCGCAAACTATCTACTGGAATCTCCCAGACCTCAATAATCTGTTACATAGGTACAACTAATGGATGCTGAGCTTCACGAACGATTTGTTCCGCACCTAAATGTCGATTGGGATTGAAGCAATAAAGAAGGCTCTATCAGAGAGAGCTAAAATGAAGTAAGATTCGAATTTAATGGCTTTCAAATTGTGTGGAAGCAAAGAACCAGCTCTAATGGAAGAATAACAAGAAAAACAGCCGAGGTGTTAAATCTGAGCAAATAGTTGATTTTTAGTGAGTATTACAATAGGATTAAAGGTACAATTTTCAATAGATTCGGAGTACAATTCCGATTCAACTGATTCCATACACACAATCGCAAAAATAGAGGGTGTGATTAGGTCGGAAATTATCATTAAATTTATTCAAAATATCAATGTTTAATCCCAAGGAAGAATGGACTTGAAAAAAGTCTGACGGGACCGGGAATCGAACCCGGGTCTCCCAATTGCCGGTCGGGTGCTCTGTCCGTTGAGCTATCCCTGCAGAAAATCTTGCGCAAAATCACCCTTACCCATTTTCCTGTATCAATTTTTAATTTAAAAAATAATAAGTAATACACTCACCACTACTTCCAGCAAAGATCGGCTATCTTCGGATGATGCAGTTTTCTCTTCCGATGTGCACTTCCGATTTTGATTCATTACAAAACATTTATCATGATTATAGCATTTGCGATTCACGATTTAAATTTTTCTGCATGAGAGTACATTCTATTCTAAATTATGGATTATTTCCCGAAATCATTAAATAGCGACTAGAGATGGATAGGAATCTTTCAGTGGTTAAACTGTTAGTTGTGAATGAGTGTCGTGGAGACATTAAAATGATTAATTAATCCACATGAATGCAGGCTGGCAAAGTACAAGATATTCCCGAAGTTTGCAATTAAATAAAATTTTTTGCATATTTTTGGGAAATATTCTTTATTTCTAATGATCTTTTTATCTCCAATTTTCTTTTTTACTTTAGAGAGAGAACCGTGCCTCTTGTAGAAGATTGGTAAATCACCATGTGCTACTGTCGAAATGATTTATTCTTTCTTCGAATACATCCAGTTCTATACTTACCAATGCTTGAAGTTTACATTCTCCTCAAGCTACATTTCTCCCATCGTCCTAGAAAATACTTATGGTGGCCCTTATTTATAGCAAAGAGAATATGAAAACCTCCATCATTGAATTATTGTGTGATGCAAGGATGGGCAAAATATAATGGAAATAATTGAGGAATGCAAATTTTATTCTATAGAATATAATTTCCGCGCATTGTTGGAATCCGTTCGACCCCATTCGCTTAATAAGTCTTAAGTTTCCTTCACTTACCACAAAGAACGGCCTTCGTTGCGTGAGTGTCACGGAGGTGAAGCAATTAGAGTCATCGGACACACATCTTCGGTGGGAAACCGCGACCGCGCATCAATTGCCTCAGTTTCCTTCGCTGTCACTACCGGAGCCAAAAGCTTTCAGAGTTTCTTCTTTTTCCGTATCTTCCGTTACCGAATGAAAGTTATTTCCTGTTTTTCTTCCCCTGTAAAAGAGAAGTGAGTGTCAAGACCCACGGATGCGACTGTCGTTTCCTAGCGTTAGAGGGATTAGATCGGATTACGGACGTGTCATCTTGGGATGGAATCATACTTTGAATGAGGCTGAGTGATTTTCGACCTCGAAATCTTGACGGCATGTTGCATCTCAAACCTTGGATCTGTTGTGATTTCCTTCTATGTCAGGTGACTTTCTTATAGCCTCCTTTTTACAGCAGTTCACTAGATTTGAAGTGTACATCTTTTCTATGGAATCGACAACTCCACTGAGATAGCTGAAGGAAGCTGTCCTTAATCGCCCCCTGGCAAGTTTCCGCACTTTCCTATATGCACGCAGGAGTAACATAGAAAATAAACGAGAATTAAAAAGAATGGCGTTACTTATTTACGGAGATTTTGGAGAGTTCACTAGATTTGAAGTGTACATCTTTTCTATGGTATCGACAACGATAACATCGAAAAGAAATGAGAATTAAAAAGAATGGCGTTACTTATTTATGGATCGTTGGATTGAAAGTGGGCATCAGTGCTACTGGTTGGCTAGCATGGGCCACCCAGTGTCTTATACACTCGTCTCATAAACACATGCTAGGTGGCTAGGATGAGTTTTATTGCCAATACTATAGTTGAGGTAATAAGGAACCGCCTTTATTTGGTACTATCAAAACTGTTCACCATCACGCTCGGTATAATCAAGCTTTTATGATGGCAATCATCAGATTTACCCATCCAATACAAGAAGATAGATTTTAATAAGAGAAATAAGTGGGTCGGTCAGAAAGTAATGCTCCACATCTTTTTTATAAGGCATCCACCTCCTCGCTCGAGGCCAATTCATATCTCCCAAGTAGACCAGCCAAATTATCTAAGAAATACGTGATGTCCTTAAGGTGCACTCGCGTGAAACACGCCCTGCGGTTTGGTAGCAGTATCGACCTGCGGCCCGCGCATTCCTGTCACTTCGAATCGGCGAAACGAGCAGCTCCGTGGTGCGACACGCAATCCTCGAAGGTCGGCGTGCANTTAAGTTATATAGCCTTCCTCCAGCGATTCACTAGGGCATGTATGCCCTGACGGTTCCAGTTCTTGTTCTGATTATGGACCTAGGTGGTTCACTTTCAACCGCCTTCTGATTCACTTACCCTCCATATCTAGCAACTAACTGTAATTATATCGACGTCAGATATTCCATAGACGTTTTCTACAAACGTTTGTGATTATACCCAACCGTTCCATTCTCCACGCACAGAAATTAAATCGCAGCACGTTGTCTGTAACGTGTATCACGGTCAAACTTCATTTTAAAAGTTTCCTATGCTATGCTATCTGCAGGAGAAAACTGAAACTATGCACACTCACACGCAAAACGTCGAAAAATTCGAACATACAATTTCGAATTACTAGCATTGGTTTTGGCTGCAAAAAAATGTGGGGCATTGCTATTTGGTCAACCCTCGTAGTTTTTAAATTCAGGCGAAAATATTCTAGCAGTATCATAGAAGTTGTAACTATTCGACAGAATACAGGTTATAATGCTTCAAGGAAAGGCTAAGTTCGGAAGGAGCGGAAACTACTGGAATTCGGAATTTGTCAACCACTCTCAGTATATATTAACTCAGGAATCCTTTTATGAAAGAAGAACGAGCCGAAGGAGAGGATACATTAGTGAGCCATAAGAAGTGTCCGCTAATAGTGGCAAAGGCTCCCTGTTGCGGTTCATAAATTATGCCACTTGTCACCCTTATTTTGGATCCCATTCAAATCCTCACTTTTGAAATATCTCAACCTATGCTGAATGTCATACTTAAGCCAATATTTTACATCGACTCTTTCCCATTCCATTTGCTGCTTAGTAATTTATTTTTAGAATGTTATTCTTTTATTTACCTACGGTTGACACTTTCTCCTTAATGCTGAGAAAAAATTCAAACAAACTTCTCTCAGCAACTTCTTTTACCTGTGAATGTGATTTTGAAGGACAGCTTTAGCACTTATTTCATTAGTGATTCCAGCTGTCTAGAAAATGTTTGTGGGAAATATCTAAAAAAAAACTTTTCGATACTTTTAAGATCTTTTTTATTATGAGAATATTTCAAGCTTTCCTCGCTATGTAGGATGTTTAAGATATTTTTCCCTTGAGCCACGTCGTAGACTTTTCTCAATCTCGTTTAGGAATTTTCCGTGACATCCATGTTTATGCTCTCTGTTGGCGGTAGGTTTCCTAATTATTTTGCCATATCCACTTTTACAAAGTACTTTTAACGAGGAGTTTTCCCATGAGGGGCGAAGAGGAGTTCTGATGTTTAGCGGTACACAGAGGTATTCCTCATCGTTACATGCGCTGCATTTGTAGCAATCTGAATTTGCGTGATTCAGCCGAAGATCCAATCGACTGGATTGCGATTTTTCCCAATAAAGGTTCCCGTGAGGTGCGGAAGATCCACGATGGAATTGCAGACAAAGAACGTGCTTTCTGTAATGTGCGCGGAGATTGAAATTTTCGAAGATGCTGAGATTATGTGGTTGAGTGTAATCAGGTACATTCCCATGTCCCAAGTGGATATCGTAGCGCGAAATCATTCTTGGCGCTATAACATTTGGTATCCACAAGTTCACCATTCACTGTTACCTCAATTGGAAGTATCTGATCCGACCCTTGACTCCACTAAAGGTATTTCCTAGGAAATTGCGATTTTGTTTCAGAAGCATATTGTTCCTGATAGCTCACCCTTCGTGATATTATGGACAGTTTCAAGTTCATGAAGAATAGATGGTCTTTTTTTTCCCTTCGTATTGAAGATTACAGAATGTGGCTAGTAAAGTGTATTGAATTAGATTATTTTGGCTGCAGTTATGTAATTAAGCGGAAATTTGTGGGAGAATAAGAAATTATGCTACAGTTTATCGGATCTTCATTTGTTTATATGAGTAATCATTTTTTATCTGCGCTGATGAATGATACGCCATTGTTCCTTTTACTTGCAAAAATATACATATCCATCCCTGTCAGACTTATATTTAAATAAAAAGAGCTCATTTTTTGAGAATTTATTTCAATTTCTATATCTTATCACTTTTATGGTACTCGAGTTACAGAAAATGGCTGACTCTAATCCAGATGAAATTACCTATTTAACTATTCAAGTATCTTGTTGCATGGACGTACACTCTGAAATGTCATAAAACTGTCAGGGGTAGACTTGTAACAACCTGAGCCCATAACATTACATGCAAGGTCTCTCAATTTTATGAGTACTTATGGAGCAGAAACATTAAAAGGTACATTTTACATTTAAGACCAGCATGCGTTACTAAGCTTCTCCTGTGTGAGTATCTCGAAATTTGAGATATATCGGTATTCCATTCTTAAAGTCATTTTTAATTTCCTCGTATGCCCTTGTATTGGCCCTGGGCGTTGCGCCACCTGCAGACTCCATTAAATCCACCACCGCCGACGGAGTTACTCGGAAAGGATTCCCCAAGAAACTGCCCAGTAAAATCTGCCGTATCGACCCTCGCGATCTGACGAATTATTTGCTCTCGGTAACGAAAACTACATTAAGCGGAAAGCCATTAATTCGCCGTAGAAAAAACCTCAGAGTCGATATATTACAGACCACCGGAAATCCAACTTAACGTTGGGAAGCTCCTTGTTATTTTAATAACAGCCCTCAAAACTCCTACATCTCTTCTAATATCTTGTTGCTCTCGGATACGCATTTCGAGCCCGCCTTGGGCTGAGAATGGGGAAAAAACCGCGAAAAAGTAGCGATCTTCTTTTGTCTGCTATATGACGATTACCATGCTGGACTGCATCCATTTGGTGAGGACAGATGGGAAGGAAGAGAGAGGCGAGTGACGTCGTTTCAAGTTTTTCGCGTGGGCGCCGTGAAGTTGATTAATATGTCCGCGGTGTTCCTCGCCCAATGACAATTACAAATGCCTCTCGCAGTCAACTAAACAGATTTTTTCTGTGCAGCGATGTTCTTGATTTTGACCGGCTTATGGAAATGTCTCGTCATCAAGATTCATGCGAGATTTCCTCGACTGCGATACCGAATGGTAGACAGTTCCCCGAGCTGGCAATTATGGAGTGGGAAAGGATCCAATTTTAGATTGCTCTCTGAGCCGCGAACCGCTGATTGATTCGATATTTATTTGCTTTTTTTCTCTCCGATCGGAATGAGTTGCGAATTCCTCAGTGACTACGTTTCCGATTCGTTTCTTTTGTCTAGGTGCGGTGAACTACAAAGAGAAGTAATGTAGAGTGCGGTTGGCGTTTGGTGCTAATCAGGGGATATTGTATCAGGGGATTATTGTTTTGATTGTTTTAAAGGATAAGAAGAAGTTTATCCCATCGTAAATATGTAGCACTTGCAGCATGAGGAAATGGTGTGATACGGATTGATGTGAAGTTTGGTTTTCATGCCGTTTCCCCCTTATGCTAGCAGAAATTGTGGATGGAACGTTCTTTATGTTTATGGAGTATATATTATATTGAGTATATTAGCGGTCATTACTTTAATGATTTTTATACGTATACCAATTTTTATATAAGAACTTTCCAATTTTCTATTTCGTTTAGCTATCCATTTTTATTTTTATTATAAGCAAAGATATAAAAAATATTTTTTAACAGTATAACCTCTGGTTACCTCAGAACCTAACCTCTGGTTAGGTTCTGTATAATAGACCTGACATTAAACGTTTTCAAGAGTATTTATGTTGCAGTCTTCCAGTCTATTATGCTACACAATACACTATTACAATACAGCTATCTCCTATCTTAAAAATACACCAATTCATTCAAGATATTTTTTCACACTTGTTATTCCTTCAAGATATTTTCCTTAAAAATAGTACATTTCCACTTAAAAGGCCAATATAATAATAATAGTAAAACGTCTTTATTTAAGGGCGGCATTGAGTCTTTTTAGTCTAGCAATATAAGTCTAACAATATAAGTCTACGCATAAAAAAAAGGGTTCTTTAACTTACATCCCTGTATCGTTCTTCCAGAAAGGTGATTCTAGTTTTTGATGATGTACAGAAATAAACCTTCGTCGTTTATCGAAGTGAACTGAAATTACCGAAAGAGTTGGGGATTTTTAGAGAAGTTTCCCCAACCAGATACAATCGCGTGCAGCGCGTAGAATCCAACTACGAGGATTCCGTGTCTCCCAAGTTCATCTCGTTGAGGAACGGTCTTTCGGAGAAATCTCCGTCGCATTTGAAGACCCCAAAAACAATCGAAAATGGCGCTGTCTATACGCCATAATTGCTGCTTCCGTAAAGCCCTATTACACGGCTCAAGTTACCAGCGTAACGGTTATGCCGTAATGACGTGTGAAAATGGAACGTGATATTGTTTTTAACTCCGGACGCCTTGGGAAACCGTTCCTTTTTTAAGTTAACGGTGTATCAATTAACCGGAAAAGAAAGGGCAGAGGCGATGCAAGTGGTACATCCTCTGTTAAATCTTCTTTATCCTTCTCGATCTTTCGAGGCTGCCGAAATTAAAAGTCGCTCAGGAAATATTTTAGCTGATGTCAGAGATGGTAGATTACCATCTGAGCCTTAACATTCACGGTTTCTCGCGGTTTTGGACCTACGGCATCGTACTCTGGATCAGATTTGTCACGGGTAGATTGCGGTTTACGTGTTGGGTTTTAAGCATGAAACTCGGCAGACAATGGGAAAAAGTTGCTGACGGATACCGCAGAGGTCCCGGTGATTACTGGCTGAAGAACAGAGAGCGGAGAATGAGGAGAGAAGAAAGGATATCCATGGAGAGGATAGACTTTTAAATTCTTTTGGTGGGCATGTTTTGTTGGAGGGGTGGTTTTCCGGCGCGAAAAAATTCCTCCGATTAAAATACGGTTGACTTATTCCTGTCGGAATTCGCTGGACACATTGACGTCAAGCTACATTTTCCTCTCGAAAAATTCGCTGAAATTTTTATGGGAAAGGTAGACCCACTCCTCAAAACTCAAGTATCGATTTTTTTCAAACTTAGCCAACAAACTATAACATATCAATCGTATGTATAGATTGAAGATGGCATAACTATCAATGATCAGTGATACTTACCTTCAAAGAGGCACAATACACAGAGGAGCAATACAAATCCCTGCTACCTTACACTAAAACATCTATCTGGGCCAGAAAAATATATTTTTCATTTAATTCTTTTCAGACAAATAGTTTTCAGCAATGGCGCGCTCTCTTGAAAATTATGTGCGACTGACATTCTTATGGAATGTTATTTGATTAGTTTTATGTAAGCTTCTATATTAGTTATTCATCATTGAAAACCATCCGCATAAACAAGTGAAAGGATATTCTTTATCAATATAATCGTGACATAATGGAAAAGATTGTGGCAAATAGAAAAGTGCATAAGTACTAGAGGAGCCTTGGGATGTAATGCCAGTTGACTGTGGTCCCAAAATTGTGTGGCCCCAAAAGGAACGTCCGCATTAAATCGTAAATACAATATTAAATATTACCCTCAAGATCGCTTTAAACTTTCATTTTGGTATTCGTTATTGAATAACATGGAATACGTGAAGAACTGAGTTTGTACTGTCGAAAACATCCTTCATGTAATTAATTTCACGAACAAAATTACTGGCTACGTAAAAGAGCCGAATCCGACGTAATTGCTTTGAAGAACCTAAATATTTATGATGAGAAAGCTTGCAAAAAGCGGCTCTTTTTGAATCATCTTTTCCGGAGCCTACGGTTCCACGACTGCTAACCGCCTTCTTTTACTTCTTGACTACAACGAGCAATAGGCTCATTGGAGATAGTCCTTGAACTCTGATCTTGGTCCTTAAGGGCTGAACGTAAGCGTGTCTTTTTCTCACGTTTTTCTAACTCGGGGAGCCACCTTTATAATGAAAGTCATTCATTTGTCAGCTAAAAAACAAGACCATATGAAATCGTGTGACTGTTACTCCAAAATTTTGCTAGATTTAATTGCTTTAATTTTATTTAAGTCAGGATGTTGAAGGTGAGGTGTAATCTCCCAAAAGACAAACGTTTCGTTTAAAATGGAAACTCAAGTTAAAAAGGGAATGGCATTTCCTTTTGGCTTTCTTAAGTGTGTAATGAATTATCCAACTGTATGCTGATCTTCCTAACGAAGCTAGTTGGATTGTTTATATGCATGCTTATAATTAATTTATTAATTTAATTTATTATCAATTATAAATAAACTCTATCGCCATTCGGCGCAACTTGAGTAGCGTTATAAACGTGTATAACCGATCATCCTAAAAGCAAATCTAATCCATCTCATAGTTGTCACATATCCTCTAAGTTTATTTGAATGTTTCTCTATAAATGCCAAATGCTGAACGTAAAAAAACGGTTGATTTTTATTTTCATTCTAATGATTTATTATTTTTATTTAAAACAAGCTGATTCTTAATATTGATAACTTTTAATTTTAATTTCATTAAAATTGCTTGATATTTGTATCGGTCCTATCTTGATGATTCAGTTTGCGTGCTGAAATGCGATATAAATCATTTTGGATTAGAAGCCATTACAAGATATGGCTGCTTGGTAGTTTGTAATGAGGTTAAAGATGCTCATTAAATGAATTGACGAATGAATTTGTTAACGCTATTTGCTGGCTCTTAACTGTCAAATGTTGCTGCCAGTCCTTTCCAAATCCAGTAAAACCTGTTATTTTTGACACCTCAAGTTTATTCTTTGCACTCTTTCCGGTAGACTTAAAAGCATTTTTATTGGATATTTTAAAATATACGAAATATTTAGTGTCTATCTGATTCTCTTATCGTTTATATGATTTAAATGTGTAAAACTCGTCTTTTTCTTTCATGTTTTATTGAAACGCTCTAATTGAAGCCTTATAAAAAGTATAAGGTGGCGACGAAAGCCGGACCCCGAAGGCAGTTTGAGTTTTTAAAATGAGCAGAAAGGAAATGAAATTTCGAATTTCAACGCGAAAAGAAGGCGATCTAAATAAGAATGATTTTCCGTCGTGTTATCGTTAACTTTATAGAACGCTCGTCCTTTTCCCCAACAGTAGAGAGCCGTTACTTTACAACCATGTAAATGGATTTCCCGGAGGAAGAGTCGTAACCGAATCAAGAAATAAATCTGAGAGTATTTTTAACGAAACTTGTTCTTCGGAAAATTATTTTAATAGCGTTCGCTGCCAACCTTGAAATGCTCTCTAACTTGGAGTCTTCCTTGTCGGGAATACAACTCCAGCCGTCGACTTCTCTCCAACGACTTCGGCAACAGACCCCCATGTTAAACTCCTTTAGAAACTTTTATAAAGGAAAACACCTGTCATAAATACCTCACCTTTACCACTCCCGGTCGCGTCTGCGTCCGGTTGTTTGGTACAAGCTGCTACATAATATATCTGTATGGCCACGTGATTGCCAACCTTTAGGGTTGAAACCAAAAAGGACTCCCATAAATAAAATAATTCGGGTCGTTCACGTGATTACTTTCGACTAAGTGTTGTGAAGGTTGTCGTAACAGGAAGTGAAGTGATGTTATCGAATGTATTTTTATGGACGTTTACGGATTTTATGAGAGATAGTCTTTAAGAATAAGCAAAAGCGAATATTCGCAATAAAACAAGAACATAAGTTAGCATTGCCTACGGTATTGACTTATATAAATGATAATTTTTGGCTAGTTTAGATTAATTTAATTTCCTGTTTTGGGGAACACCGATGGGAGTAGTTAAGACATGTTTTAGGCGAATGAGCGATAATTCTTTGAGTTAATCTAAAAAAATAATTCAAAAGAACAAAGCACCGATAAATCAAAGTGTTACCTGCAACAATTGCTGAAGCAAATGTGAATTCTATTTGTGTATCATAAATGGTGATATTGTTCTTGAACATTCTTCAAGTTTCTGACTCATTTTCCCTTTACATCCAGCTTAGCGGCCTTAAGAAATATATTTATATTTCCTTCTTAAATCTACAGTTTCTTATCCTCTCCCCTCTGTTCTTACGTTAGGTATTTTCATTATGACGCCGTGGAATCATCATACTGATGACTAACCTCTGTGGTTCTTGCCGGAAACAGACCGACGCGAATCAATCCGACTCATGTCAAGTTACATCAATACAAGTCAACGTGTTTGGATCAACCTGGCGAGGGAATCTGAGCATAAAAGTTTCGCCGGGTCTTAGGTTGAACTGATTCTTACTGACATAAGCTGTATGATGCAAATAGCATCGTTCGTCGAGACAAAAGAAATCGATGTAAGCCGAGGCGACGCATATGGATCGGCCATAACCGGAATCAACGTTCCTAAAATCGGCTGTCGCAAATGTAGCATTGACATGAGTCGATTCGACGCATTTCGGAAGGTCTACAGTCCTACCGACGCACGCGCAAATGACGGGAGTCGATCCGACGTAGATCGATTATCGCCATGGAAGAAATCGACATTAGTCGAGCGGGCGCATTTCGGGAGCGGGAAGAGAGTGACAAAGGTCGGCACATGAGTCCTCCGCCGCCGAGGACCGCTCGGCCATCCGCAGGATCACCGCCCTCATCCACCCCCGCTCCTCATCCGCCGGGACATCGCAATCTTTATTTCAGTCGAGCGGAAAATTGTACGCTCGGATTCACGGAATCGGTGTTCCGAGTACTGGTGGATGAGAGATGTAGGAGATTCCAACGCCTGGCAACGCCGCCCAAGTTCGGGGTCCGTCTCCCTCCGGGCGGAACTAGTCCCCGAACGGTTGGCGACACTGCGTGCGCCATGCAGAGCTTCATCCGGAGTTCTTTGGGTGTGAGTTAGGATCGGTGGGAGTGAGGACGGTGGAGGGAGAAGGGAATTCCTTTGAGGAAGGGGCGTAGGGACCGAAAAAGGGGCGCGTCCCTGGTTCCGTGAGCGTAATTGCACCTCTCTCTTCTTCCTTCCAGACCTCCCACTTTCCCTCTTCCATAAACCCCTACCGCCATCCCTTCGGGTTGCCATTTCTTTTCCATGATCACCCCCGAAACCATTCTCTCTTCCTCATTCGGACAAAAAAATTACGGTCATGAATTTCCAGGACTTGGGGCGGCCAAATTATTTCCCCGCCGGTGGAAATAAAAATCTCGTCTTATCAATGGCGGGAAGATAATTTTTTAGCGCGTCAAAAAACGGCCATATCGGCTCGTTCTTTTAATTAGTCACTTTACATTCGCTCATGCGCGCGTGTTCATGGTCATTAAACGCGTAATGGTTTTTCTCCCCCATGTCTTGCTATCTCATCTCCGCATTAACAGGACGGAGCTGAATGAGTTGTCAAAGTTAAAAATCTCGTCATGGACCTTTCTCCCCCCGCGAAATATACCTTTGGCCTTTCTTTGCCGCCTTTTCTTTCCTTTAATCCGGTTTTCGGCTTAATATCCGCTCGTCAAGGTATACCGACTTTATAGAAGTTTGGGACCCCATGCTTGGATCTTCCGGTTTATTTCAGCATCCCGTCCGACAAACGATAAGATCTTATTATCGGTGGCTTTTATGGAGGAATCGAAGAGTGGACACCAGGTGAAGTCCTGCTGGTATCGTAAGGAGAGGGAAATCGGAGATCCAAAAGTCATACGGGAGAACTCAAGGTGGATTTCCGATGCGAGAGGAGCCGTGGGGAAGAATTGATGAGGAAAATATTTGTTGAGTAATTCTGATGCCCGCCAAGAGCCCCCAACCGCACCGCAACAGAACTGGATTTGTATCTGCGGGTGAATGCTAATTGAAAACGACAACGGAAGGGTTTTGTCCACATTAACGGATCATTTCATGGGAAATTTATCAGTCTTGTTCGGAGTACCTTTCGTACTCATATTTGTCGCTATTTTCGGTAGCGAATGAAAAAGCTTATGAAAGTGCTTGAGTTTTGATGAACGGTTGCGAGATCTGGGAGTATCTCCTTGTCTACGAGGTAATGGATGATTGGTTATTTTAATTTAAAGAGCTATTAAAGAAATGAATATGGTCGAGCGATACTTGGTGGAACTTCATTATAATACAATTAAATAAAATTATTAAAGCAGTTCTGATGATGGCATGACTTATGCCGAAACCGGTAAACCGAAATAATTGTGTGTGGATCTGTACAAGTTTTGTATTTAATTGTATTATAGCTATTAAAGAATTACTATTAAAAATACATCATATACTAACGTTATAACTTTTGTATTTAAAAATATGATAAATTATTTGAAACAAATTGAAAATTTTTGTTTTTGTGAATGGTATTTTTAGCACATTAAATGCCGCCAGAAATGTACACTTTAAATACTGTAGAGGATTGAGAAAGTCATTATCAACTTTGTGTGAAATTCTGATGTTCTCGTAAACACTCGTACAAATGACAACACTAAGTACTCTACTAGTTCAACTAAGCTAAAATTGTATTATTACCGATAGTGGCAGATGACTGATGGTAGTCATATATTACGTATTTTACGCTTAGTAGAAATTCTCTTTGTTTGTGTTTACTCCCACATGCGGCCAAGTTTTTTTATAAAAGGGGTCAAGTCTTAATGGCGCAATATGTTGTATAGCCTCCAATATATCAGTACGGTCGTCACGAACACACATTGAGCTCGTTTTGTAAACATGTTGAGAGCGATTTCTTATAAAAATGCTTGAAAAGTTGTAAATGGAACTCAGAATGTGTAACGCTTAATTATTAGAGTGGCAACGATTGGTTAAATGATAGCAATTAAAACTTTCGCATTCTTCAATTCGAGTATAAAAACCGTAAGCTGCATTAAAAACCTATTCCTCTCTAATTATGGCGATGGATAATGGCCTGTTACGTTGGAAAGTAAAAGTAACAATAAAACAGGAATTTATTGCCCGACTGTAAATCTAGGTACAGACTCTGGAAATAAAAAGGATTTACTAATTAAAGGTGTGAAAAGGTTTAACGGATTTTTGATTAAGGGCTATAAGCTGGGAATTATAATGTTGAATTCACTACTGCACTAAAACCGTTCAATCGGAATAAAGTAATTATTACACCAGATTTTCAACCTCCTAATGAGCCGAATCCAATCTTCGGGAAACCAGAATTTGCAGTCATGGAAAAAACCCTCCGTAAAACTCAATTCACTAAGGAAGATAGATCCAATTCGGATTCATTGAAGGATTTTTTGCGGAATTCTTAACGTAAAAAAGTCGGGATACGAAGGATTTCGTGTAAAAGATTGACGATGATGCCATAAAAACCGTGAACGGAGTAGGATTAAATAGGGAAATATTTTTTTTCAACGCTATATAGTTCTTCTTTTCCTTTGCAATACTTTCCAAGATCTGATTTAAGTCATCCATGAATCAAGATGAAAAACTGAGCTGGCACGTCAATAGGAAAAGATATAAATACAGTTGGAAGACTAACATTATTCCTGTTTGGTAACCACAGTCACGAATGTTATTGCCTACACCTTTCCGTAGTAGCTGGTCTCACGACTTTTAAAGTCAACGGCCGTCAAATTTGATAGTTGACCCGATCTGGAACGAAATTTGTTTTGATGTTATTTTGATTATGAAGTGTGATTGTTAAATACGACAATACTTTATCGTCAGATTTGTATTGAACTCTATTTATATAGAATTTATTTTTCACCCACATTATATTTTTGCTTTTAACTTTTAATTTGTAATTAAAGCATATAGTGGCGTTAAAAATTTTTCAATTTTATCATTCGAATAGTTATCTATATCCTATATTTTCCTTAAATAAATAAAATGATTCCTTTAGATTGGAAATCAGCAGAACAACATATGTGATTGTATTAGGTGAAGCATTTCACGAGTTTTGTTTGAAACACTGGATCACCACTCCTACTACCTTTTCTTACCGACGGAACCTCGTTCTTCGTTTTTCTCTTTCGGGGCTTCCTCGGAAAAGCATGAGTCGCGAAACTCCTCGTGAATCATGATCCTATTGTTTGACTTCCTTAGATATCAAGAAGGTGAAAAAATTAGCTTCCTCTTCCGCCTTTTAATTAGCCATAATCTTCCTTAGAATATATAATCCAGTTACATTTATTTATTGTGACACATATTTTCTCTCGTATTCTTCCTGTTACTGTGATTACTCTTCTCATATTCAGTTTCCGGATTTCCCGAGTAACCTTCATTAAGAGCGACGATCTTTTATCGTTTGTGAAGCCCTTAATTACCATTTCCCTCGCACAAATAGGCCAAGTTTCAAAAAGAATAATTTGATATCCTTAGTCTTCTCAGAAATTGAACCTTTTCTATTCAATATCTCAATAAGTTTATTTTAATGGAATGGAATATCCGTGACCTTCCTCTCAGTGGTTGGCTGATTATATTGTTCATAGATTTAGTTTTCGTAGTTTTGTGTATTTATGATCTTCCTGAGACCAACACTTGTCAGTAGAATAGTGAATTTTATGGAATCGAATCCGAGACAGTTTTCGCCAAATATGGGCGAAATATATATATATANGAAAAAAATTTCCGAATAATGTAAGAAAACCCGTCCAATGCATTCTTATGGGAAAATGGCCGTATTTTGGGCCTCCTAGAATCGAATCCATGATGCCTAGACTGGAAGTCCGATTTTTTCGTAGATGTCCTAACCCGGGACTTTACGGAAAAAAAATCGCCGGCTCCGTGAGGCACTTCCTTCTGCCTCATCTTTAGTATCCTATATGTATATGTATATGTATATATATGCGTATATATACCTGGTCCTTCTAAACCATATTTATGAAGGTTCCATTCCCATTTAAGGTGTAAAAACTGAATATAAACTATATTAAGTTTCAGTTGTGTGACTTTTCGAATTTTGTTTAGAATGTAAAGGAGTAATATTTCGTATTTGTCGGTTAATTAGGATAAAAATCATTAGCGAGAGTATTACTAATTCAGTGGGTTATTTTTTTTTCGTCTGCTAATGGAGTCCTATCACGAAGTCAAGGCGCCAACTCTTGATCTCAAATATTTCTTTAAACTACTATCCAAGCAATTGAAATTTCGATTGTTTTTAAAGGCAACTTTTCCGGCAAGGTTTTCATAACAAGTATATTTACGTTCCTTCCCATTTGCTATTCCGAATTTAATCTTGCGGCTCTCTAGTATTTATTATATAGGAGTTATTGTCAACTTAGGTTGTGATTCACACGGGTTTCTTCTCTTCGGATCTATATTGATTGACTAGGGGTGACATATTGCTTGCAAAGTTATGGAATTTCACATTTTTTCTCTGTTATTTACGGTAGATTTCCGTACCAACGGTCTGGATGAGATAAATCGTATAATATTTGCGCAGCCGTTGGTTGAAATTTGGATGCCGTTCCTTCAGTGGCAATAAAGTCGTATTCCAGTTTCATAAACTTTCTGGCTCGCTCATAAACGGATGAACAATAAACTACCGCTATCAGAGTTATATTTTACTGCTGTCACTTCTACAGACTTACACAAGTTTACGACGAGACCCAAGAAGGCCCATGTGTTGGAAATGTACGGTGCTTCTCGCCAGGAAAGATATTTTTAACCTCTCATCGTAAGAATCTAGAATTTGGGAAACGGGAACCGTTGCGCTATTCTTTCCATTGAAATTGGAATGGCTTCTCTGTAGGTGGAATAACTTAATTAGCGTGGAATGAGTGTTGTTTTTTACACAGCTTTCGTGTGAAAACGGCTTCATTGCGTTTCTATCCCAGTCTACCTCTTGGTATGATCCATACTTATACATTTTAAATACTTTCTTTCTAAGAGGTTTTTGTGAGACTTTACGAACGCTAATGCTAAGAACAGTGGCAACGAAGCAACATTCATTGCAATAAAAATAATTATTCCTAATACTCCTAAAATAGTTATTCTCACACTTCCTTGTCATATGCACATCCATGCCGAGAGTGAACTGTAAATTACAGTATCAATGGGAGTTATAGGATTATTTCTAGTAAAGACATGCTTCACTATTTTCTATGTTCGTTCCATTTTAGAGGTTAAATAAATATTTTGTAAAATTTTACTTCTTGATAACAGGTCCTCTATCAGATCACTTAAAATTTAGATTTTGGAGGTAAGCCTGTAAAGGGAGGGTGACATAGAAAGATATTCCGAAAATAAATTTAACTTATAATCACTAGTATTACTCCAACAATGTTTCGATGAAAAATCATTGATAATTATATCAGTATCTTACATCGTGGTCAAACAGACCAAAACGGTAAACGCTATTGCAGCATTGAAAGCATTGTTCACGATAGTAATAAGGTGATTCATTTATTGATTTTATAGCTCTTAAAAATGTTCTTACTTTTTCTTTAGTGTAATGTTTACGCCTTTCTATAAAATACAACTGAAAAGTCAAAATTATATTATTTTTACTACTGCCATTTTTAGATGAATCATATTAATTTTAATTCATGATTTTTTAGAATTTTCAACGATAATTTTCAGCAGAATGTTTACTTACCAATTCCTAAGTTTAAGTGAAAGTTTCCAAGATTGCGATTCCTTTTGGAAGGCATGCGGTAATAAGTTACATCTATGCCTTGGAGACTGAAAGCCGTACTTTCCTTCAATATAAAAAATGCATTCCGTAACCAGAGTGGCATGCCGATTTTAACCCTGATTTTTCTCGCGCTCCAGGTTGCCCAAGAATATCGCCTGAGAAAAATGCTTTCGCAGAAAAGAAAATACGAACGCTCCATCTTCCTCGCTCCCTACACCTTTAAGGGCAGCGACGAAAAAAATTACTGCGGAGAAAATAACCGACCGATCCGTTTGCCAAACGGTAAATTTCTGGCAATTATAGGCCGGAGGAATCTAGATTGATATTTCCTCCACTTCGTAAAAGATAGCTCTTTCTCTCTTTCCTGAAGAGAGTCGTAGGCGAAGTTTTTCCAAGCTGGAGCCAGGAATATATTTCCTTTACGTTGGCTGTATTTGCTTACCATGAGCTATTCTTTTCCTTATTAGGGGAGAGAAGAACTGATGCTATCTTAGACGAGCGAACGCCGTCCACTCTCTGTCGTCGAATATCTTTCTCTGGCACCTGCTGGGCGTAATTCTGTTTCTTTACATCTGCGTTTTAACGAAATTATGTCGATCGTTGTTGTGCACACGTTAGCACCACCTGCGCGTCCTTCTTCCTGTTTCTACGCGCATAATGCAAGTCGTCCCGATAGAAAAAACTAGACGTAGACATCGGCGGGGTAATAAAACGACACAAAAGCGGAGATTTTCCTACTATTTTATATTTCTGCCTCGGAAAGGTTAGATTCGTCGGAATTTTTGTACTTTTGATCCAACTGAGTAATTCTTGCCTTTGACGATCGAGATAAAACTGGATTTTTTTTTTAATTAGCGGGAAGGCTTCGGATAGTGTATTTATTAGCGTCTAGGCTTAGAGGATTTTCTTCGTCGTTCAGATAGGGGGCATTGCGTGTTAATGGGCCATTTGGAAGGTGTCCGAACGGAGACTCATCCTCTTTTCTTGCCCTTTCTCACTTTAATAGGATGCGCTGTGTGCGCTTTCCGACGCCTCCTTCCCGGAAAACAATAAATTCAAAACGATGAGAAGTTATTACCTGAATACCAACAAAGTTGGTCGATTCACTTCTTACTCTTTTGGACAAATATGGAAAGGAACGTTATTTCGCTCGTGATGTATAATTACGACGACGATTGCTTCGAAAAATTTCGTAACCCTTTAAGCTTTTCTCCGTAAAGTTGAGTTAAATCTGCATCGTTCTTCCCAACTGTCTTTAAAACTTCTATTTCTATCTCTCACTGCAATATAACGCTCGAAAATATTACCAGCCAATCCGCAGGTGGAAAATATAAAGAATGCGTGCTTTGGTTTATTTAAACTGTCGCAGTAAAGCTAGAAATGTCTTAATACAAGCAGAGAAGGGTTTTCAATAAAAATTTGTTACGAGGTAGTTGCCCAGATTAAATGTACTCTCGCGCTGCAATATAAAAGTCTCGAATGTAGTAGTTTTATCCATTTGGTCTCCCCGCATTCCAAGAAATAAATTCTCCTGCGAGAGAGAAAACGGTTGAAATATTCATTGCAATGGAGATGCAGCCCTTCATTCGTTATTTCCTGCATCTGACTTTTGCTTGGAAGGAGGAGCGAAAGCTTGAGTTTCTATTCCCTACTCTTCGACAATTCAGAAGTCGACAAATATTCTCGGAGTAGTAAGAAAGTTGGTAAATATTTCACTCGTCACGTGAACCTCAATTCTGAAATTAAAACAAATGTTTCCATGCATTCCGGTAGCTGCTACTTCCTCCATAACAGGGGAATCAACATATCTGCAGTAGAGATTAATTTAGCTGATATTCGATATTTTTGTCTCGAACATCTGCTATAATATTGTAGAAGATTCGATGTAAATTTTTTGGACTAGAAAAATTCAGTCTTAATTATTTAAGCTCAACTGATTTTATGAGTGTCATGCATAAAACGCAGACTGCTTTGCTTTAAACTTAAAACTTTAAAATAAATGTTTGGGTTTCACTTTGTTTAAAATAAGTTCCATATCGGTCCATTATGAGAATTTTATCATAATCAACGGCTTTTTTTATTGACCTGCCCGTCATTCTAAATGTTTCGTATTCGGTAACCATCAAGTGCTGACGTCCAGTTTTGTCAGAGTTATTGTGAGTTTGTCGGAAGCGAGTCTATCTGATATTCACCGTTTTTCTTTTGCCACAGCGCATTACCGCTAAGGTCATACCTCGAGATCAATCCGGCAAATGTCGATAAGCCAGGGACGAAACGCACGTGCATCGGTTGGAGGAAAAGTAGTCTTTTTCATATATGTAAGCGGCACTCGTTCAACGTCTCGTACCCAAATACTCTTACTTCCCGCTATCGCATGTATCTCATAATGCGACATAACCACCACCCCAGATGGACCCGACCGATGGGCTATAACTCACCCGCCGTTCGTCAAGGAGCTTTACGTGAAATATTAACGAAGGCCCATTTATTTCTCCGACCATCTTCCTCCACTCGGCTTTTCCTTCCTGCATCCCCACTTCTTTCTCTATCCGAGGTACGTACGCCTGAGAACCTTATTAACATGGCTCTCGCGAGGGTGGAGGGGCACTGCAGAGGGGGGCGGAGAGCAAGTAGATGGATGGACGTGTCTTTGCCCCGGGCACCCTGGATCCACATCACTTGATTGCCTTGAAAATGACTCCTCCCGTCTTCGCCCGCCCCACAGCGCGCCTCTCCGTTTTCTTTTCCATTCGGGCGTTGAAGTCTCCGCCTTTTCTTCCTATTCAATGACCCCTCGAGGGATTTTGTTATCTTACCGCTACCGCGAAATCAAAAGGGGAGTGGAGTGTCGTTGTTTTTCATAATTCCACCCGTCCTTTTATTCAGTGTCCGTATTTGGACGCTTTTCGTTCCATCATTTCTCCCTCGGGAGGTGAAATTCCTTTCACGAATCTCCTTCCCATAACGAACAGATGCAAAATGGCTGCTTTTTCGCAGGTGCATAGTGAGCTCCCCGCTGGGATGAGGAGGTTGGGTGATCAATCCGGTAGCGCATTCGTTTTCACGGATGAATGCGTGGAAAATCGTCTTCATCAAAAGTCAGCGTTTTTATGGATTTCCATCCGAATGAGATGTAACAAGTTTAATCATAATTAACTTGTAACTCGAAGGTTGGATATTTTTTCCTATCGTGGTTTCGCGGAACTGGCGACGGCTGGAAACCGCTCGTGGGATGTTACGATGGTGAATAGTTATTCATAGTAATATATGAAATATCGTGCTAAATGAATGGTGAGATGTTGTCTATTTATAACTATGCTTAAAATATGCTTCTAATATCAATCAGAGAAAGTGCATTCTTAACAATTCTTAACAAAATGGAAATGCTTTGAGTTCAGAGACATCAGCCTGGTATATGCTCGATATCGATGCATGGAAGAAAAAAAGCAGGTGGAGAGATTCACTTTTGAGGTGCAATTAGATTTTTGCCTCTTATACATTTGAGAGAAATGAGCCGCGTGAGAGTAAGAAAAACCAGAGGTATTTTTAAGGGAATATACTCGAAGAGGGTATCCTTCCAGCCCGTTTTAAGTATAATGAGAAAAATTAATCTCCTGAGCTTTCAACTACTGCAGGCTGTTTTTTAACTTCAATCGGTCTCTTCTCTATGTGAATTCTAAAACTGATGTGGCTAATATGGATTACCAAATTTCGCTCTATTTCTATGTAATACCTTTTTCTTTCCCAAACAACTTTTGGTATTAATTTATTGCTTTTACGGTAGATGGGAGGTACCTGTCAATGGTGATGTTCTCTTAGGATTAGTTTCATAGCTTCTCTGTGTAAACTTGCGCAACTTGGTCAGCGCGTTTAATGTAAAAGTCTTCGATTTTCTCAGCTCACGATTTTTTTCCGCCCACACATCTTAAATCTACTATGGTATATGGTACGTCTTAAACCTACCTAATACAATGAGTCTTGGAAATCTATGTTCATAACTCATCATGGTGACTTTCTAAAATCAATGGGCCTTGGAACAATTATCGTAAAGTCGTAAATTAGAAAAGATTGACTGCCTTAGAATTAACTTTGAATTTATTCAAGACGGAAAAAGTATTTTCTTCATTCAGTTATATTTCTTGTTTGCTGTAAAGTTTTCAATAGAGAAATTACCTGCTTTAAAGAGATTGAAGGGATTGTTCGTATTAAGTAGCAGCAAGAAATACCTTACCAATCGGTACAAATATCGTGGCATGAAAGTGAAACATATTAATAGATAATAATATCCACAGTTCGTGGCAGTATATCGGAGTCCATTGCCTTTCATAGGAAGTAAGATACCAATATCAGTATCAACAAAGTTCGAGAGAGACCTCAAAAAAAGTTCCTCCCTTAGATTCTCAGTACTTCCGAAAACTTCTGCCTGAGCGTGATAACAGAGTATGTGATTACTCAGTACGCAAGAAATCTATTTTTAACCGATATTTCCTTTCGTCTTCTCGTCATTTCGTCTGCCTGCACGGCTTTTCGTATTCTGTCAATCGCTTTCCGCGTTCTTTTGGTCGGTCCTTACGTGGGATGATACCATTAATCTCCTCTCTGTCGACCTCCATCTTGATCCCCGGCCACCATTATATTTTTCGTCGATGAAGTCACATTTCACTCTCTCGCGATTATAAACTGTCCTTCCTTAATTGCATTCCTGGATTGGTTCTCTGATTCCTGAATTCTTGCCTAAGATCTCGTTAGGTGTTTCGGTTTTTTCCATCCACAGCTAATTCGTATGCGAACCGCATCTTCGTTACTCTCGGTGCCGTCGATTACTTCGTAACACTGCCGAGATTCCTGAGTTCTTCCCTAAAGCCATTCGTTTTCGTTTTGATTTTCCAAGGGAAATTTCGTTTCCCTTATACAAATCGAGAAAGAAGTAATGAACCGATTTGAGGAATTTTTAGCAATTTTATCGCGCTATCTTACTTACTTCCTGTATACAGGATGTGGAAAACTTATTTCGTGCCAAATATGAAATATCGGCCCTACTACCACGTCCCGGCGAATGAAATATTTTTTACATTACATTTGTATGTTTTATGGTACAGAATAGAGAAAAATGTATTTTTCATTAACCAATATTTCAGTTTTGTTCATGGATGAGATAATACGAAAGCTACTGAGGTATGAGTAAGGCTGAATAATGACATTGATTAAGGTCACTCCTTTATGAATGGTACGAAAAGTGCTTATAGAGTCATTGCACTTCATTTACGTAGACTTGTTCCACTTAAAACATATAGCTTGTACGCACATCGGTAAGAACGCATGCGTTACAAATGGCCAGATCACTAAACTTCTCGATTGTGCTTAAAAAGAAAACACGAGCGTGACCGGCATATCAGTCAGAGAATCACAATAATTACCAAAATACAAGCGTATCGGGCGTCAGGTGTTGTATCAAGCATCCCGAGGATGAAGCATCCGTCTCTTACTCAACCAGACTAAAAAATCCCTTATCTCCCGCCGCGATCGCTCTTTCGCCAGAAAATTCTTTCGTCGACCGGTCTTCCAAAATCGAATATTAGGCGGTCGCTTTAAAGGAGAAAAAGGAACGATTCAACAAGTGGTGGATTGATTAATACTACCATTTGCCGTTCAGGCGGAGTCGAGTCGCCCCTTGCGCGTGAAAGGATTGTTATTTTTTTCTTCCGTAGGACTGAGCCGAGGTATCTAAGTGAGATGACTTAGATAAAAAGGGAAACGGTGGGAAGCAATGCGGCAGTGGTAAACGCCACTCCCTTTTATCTCCTTTCTTCTCCTCCAAATTCACTCCCCTTCTGTCTCCATTTTATCCTCTATCATCCTTCATCCCCATTCTATTTTATCTCAATCCTTTTTCAATCATCCCTTCAACCTCTTTCATTCTCGGGTACATACTTTTATTTCTCACCGTTAGCTCTCCTCACGCTTTCGGTCGTTCAATGTCTGGCCCTTTTTCCTCTATTCATTCCTTTCATGTGTACCGCGGTGTACATATACCCTGTATTGCTTCATGCTGAAAGAATCCATTGGGATATTCTTTCAATTATTGAACATTTTCCATCAGCATGATCGCTAGAAATATTTTGCATATCCAGAAGGAGTCATTATGTCCTTTTATATGTTTTTATTTCTCCTTAACAAAAATATTCGCTATTTCTGCTAGGTCTTATATATTTTGTGAATAAATTAGACCTTGATGCATCTAAAAATTGCATAAACTTAATGTAATTTTATGGTGCAAATCACATGTTACCTGAGGAAAGTCTCATTTCCCCCTAGAAAACTAAGAGACTAAAAAAAGACTATTCTAATGTGGCACAGTAAATTAATTTACCATCGAAAGAGTTAAAACGTGTATTTACGGTGTCTGCTAGGTCATGTATAGGCCTAAAGGTGCATTAGAGCTTCGCGCCTCTATAAATAACAGTAATAACTTCGTGTAATGTTATGTCGCAAATCTCACACTAACTGAGGAAAGTCTCATTTCCCGGTAGAAAACTGCGAACATAGAAATTGCTACTTAAATAATACTGTTCTAATTTAATACGGTAAATTTATTTGCAATCGGTAGAGTTGTAACGTATCATTAGTGGATTCGTGAGTTAAAATCTTTCTTTACAATATCTGCTAGGTAACTTACATATTAGTTTTGTGAAATTCAGGGTAATTAAACCTTAACTATAAGAATACGTAATTTTTCCCAGAGCGAATCGGTACTCTCCTTAATCGCTATGTGGTTTTGTTCATTAATGGTATTGAAGTTAGAAGTTGAATGCTTCGTTGTAAAAATATAGTTAGTGGAAGATATGTAGGCCCTCTAAGAACAGGTGTTTCCATTCATAGTCGAATTACGCGTGGAACGCCCGATATTCCTTCTGATACGAAATGAAAATGAAGTTTTAATATTGTAATATGTAAGCGATTAACAGCTTTGTCATTGCGCGGTGACTATCTCTTCAGGAATTCCAGCTATTCTCTGCATTCTCCAGAAAGAACGTAGAATCGTTGATTTATTGGAAATTTAGCGAGTTCCAAATGCTTTGTCTTTCCTTTGGAATCCGTCCTTGCTACCTCTTAACGTTGCAGTTATCCGTGGAATTCGCCCATTGGTACACTATCCACCTGAGCCCCCATCTTCTCTTTCCATCCTGTCAACTTTCCTTTTCTCCTCACCGCCCCCTCCTATCGGCTCCTATCTTTGTTTCCCGTCCCTCAGCCTCTCGCTTCCGCCTCAGAAAGCCTCTCCACGAACCGGCCATTGTGATAGCTCATTTAACTGCCATTACCGACACTTAAAACGTTTTATTGCCGCATCTTTGAAGATTCCTCTTCGAGATCGGCGAATGCTTTCACCATCCACCATGTTAACCACGCGAAAAAACATGCCGCCGAGCGCGTTTAAGAACAAAATTTGTTCCGGAAGTTGAGGAATGGTTTGCTTTTAGTACTCATTGTGCGGTTACGTATCTCATATCCTTTTCTGCACGATTTTCATCCCTTCATCGAATCTTACGAGTTTGTTTACGCTTCGCCGGAATTTTTCGCTCGGTTTCCCACAGCGTCGACGACAGGGAGTGTCTGAGTTTCGAATATCGTCGAGATCTCGATTTCCGTTCTGTTGGCATCATATCGACTCGTTGTTAAAGGGAACGTGTTTTTCGCTAAAAATTTACGGCTTTTCGCAGATTCGGAACGCGATGGTGGGTCGACCTCGCGATGTTTTAAAATCTTTTTTATGTAAGCCAAAGTCTCTCATAGATATTATCACCTAATTCTCGACGACGAACGCTGGTTTTCCATCATCCGTGGTAACAAATCTCACGACAGCATTAAAAGCGATGGTCTCACGAGGTCGTGAGATTTCACGCCTGGACGTGAAACATTCCGTTGTCTGTTGTCCGAACAGGAAATGGATTATTTCTCGACTAATCTCTGCATTAAAATTGGTGAAAGAGCTCGAAATGCGAAGATTCATTGCGCTGTTTATGCAAGAAAACAGCTTTAAAAGTTGCGGCGTACTTGAAATCGGTTGCTTTTATAACACTGCTTAATCTAAACAACACTGAGAAAGAAATGCATTTAGCAAAACTGTTTCTTCAATGACGTTCTGGTAGCACTTCTTAAAGTCTAACTGAGCTAAATCGCTCCAGGTATCGCGAAATGCACCAGTCACTTCATACAAATTGTGTTGATCCTATAACAGTCGGAGGAAATCAAATTTCCCATACAACTCACAGATATGTATGAATAGGGGAGTACGATCAATCCAAAACCGTACGCAAAAAAATCAGATAGATATGAAGTTCAGATTGAGAAAACGCGTTTAAGCATATTAATTGGTCATTTTTTAAGTAAGGTACCCAATATTTACTTCTAGAATACACATTTTGAATAGATCTTCATCAGGTATATATCTAGCCGAGGATTTTCTAAATTTTTCCCTTATTGGGTCTTGCTAGGATTTGGGTGACTATGTCTGATTCAGGAAAACAACATCACTTTAAATAATAGCATTTATTCATGTTAAAAACGGACTTTTTCTGCAACTTTCATTGTATAACATTCATATGTACCAAAGTTCTACCTTTTAATGGATGTTTTGCAAATAAAACTTATTAAAGTCTAGCCAGCACTTGCAAAGACATAAATATTGCGAAGGTCTAGGAAATATTTAATTTATGGGAACCAATGGCAGCACCGACATGGGAAAAAGTCTATCATGCCTTCGGGTTGGGCACCTGAGCTGTAGACGGGGCTACCACTACTAAAATTCTCATTAACCAGGTTAATTTCCGCTTTCAACTCAGAGATTTTTAATTTCAAGACAGGTATCGTTGAATTCCATATTGAATATTGGAATGTATTTGTGCATTTATACCTATAATTCTGACTTTATTTTCGATTCTTGGTATTCAATTTTAATTTTCCTAATGAAATAAATATCAATGTATAATATCACCGGAGATACTTTTTATTCATCCGGAGGAGCATCCTTAAGCCAGGAGTCTTAGGGTCTAGTCCAGAAGGGAGGTAATCTCTGCTTTCGATAAAGCTCTACGATCAGTCGATTACGTACTCCAAAATGCATGACCAATAGGACGTTAACATCACCATCTGGGTGTAGTAGTAATTTTAAAAGTGCTTCGATAGTTAAGGTCGTTTCGCACGAGGGCCCCCACCCGGAATCAAACCCGGGACCGCTTTCATCGAAGTCCGTTAATAGAAGCGTTACCCACATGGCTATCCGGAGGCCACATCTGGATGTAATATATAATAACTGACACATGCTAATCTTTAAGAGAACAAAGGTCTTAAGTTTCTCTGCAAAATTCATCACCGTCCTTCCAATAGCGTATCCATATTAGGGTATTAGCAATATCCTCTTAAGAATGTTTTCACGAATACGCAAGCAAACAATCCGCAATCATTTTCCGCCCAACATTCGATACATAAGAAAAAACAGGACCTTCACAACATCGTGGCCCGACATGAATCATCATCGATTCGAAGCTTTTGAATAGCAAAAGAGAACGAGATTCATCAAGAGATCCCCGCAGATTTCCCCATATTAATCATTCATTCTCTGAAGCGACGGGTGTCTCGTTGAGACCTATACAGTTTTTAATGGACGGCGAACTTGTGCTTCAAAGTGTTAAATAGGTCCGAATGCACGTCGCAATAAGATCACTTTTGGCTCGTTACTGATCGGTGCCCTCCTTTAACGCCTGCCAATCGAATTAAACGTACACAAAAGATTCAGAAAGTGCGTCCACTAGTTTCCGGGCGATATTAATGCTCGGGTCGTGACTGTGCATTTTTGCAAAGAGGTCTGCGCACGCACTACTACACAGACTCACGCTAGTTCGCAGAACCCCCTCGTAAGTCGAGTTCCATTGAAGCGTTTTAAAGACTGGCATAAAGGAAACGCCTGATTGACTGCCTCACATCAATACCGAGTTGCTCTGCGGGGCACTTCTTCGCCGCACGAATTGCGTTTGTTTTTGCGTCCGCGTCATCGCTTCGACGCACTGGGCTGAGGATCGGAGAAGTATGCAAATGAGTGGTTAATTGATTTCCCACAGACGTCCGACCCGGAATTTAAACGAAGCACGTGAGATTTTTGAAGGCGGTTCCATCAATAAGTGTCGGCAACTCGGAAATCTGCGCTGATGCAGGATGCGTAAGGAGTATGTGTTCGGCTCTTGTGTAATATTGGAATGTGAATCTTATTTACCATAAGGGTTGTCTGTTTCTATCCATCTGTTTTAATTGCCCTCATCCAAACAAAGAGGGTCCGGAATTATGTGCACAATGTTCTGCTCTATGTTCTTCGGGGCTTTTTATCGTTCCAATGGAAATTCTAATAATTTGCGCATTCACACGTAAACGATTGTTTGTAAAATTTCACATTTTATGAATCATATCATCATCATCAGCCATTTTCAATCCGATGTCGGATGTAGACCTCCCAAAGTGTTTTCCAACTCTCCCTATTTCGAGCTTCTCGTTGTCACGCTAACCCTAAGTATGTACTTGATGATGTCTCTATTCCATCTGTTCTTAGTTGCTCTTTTTGGCCTCTTCATATCTCTTGGTATCCAGTTGAGAAATACTGATATCCAGCGGTTGTCATTTCTTCTTGCCGCGTGGCCTGCCCACATCCATTTCACTGACATTACCTATGATGTCTGTCACTCCTGTCAACATCCTCATCCAGGTGTTGCGTTTCCTCTCTCTTCTTGTGATTCCAAGTATACACCGTTCCATACTTCTTTGCGAAGTTTGGAGTCACTGTGTTATTATGTGATATTATAATAATGCAGGTTTAGATAGAGAAAAATAACAATAATATCTATATGCCAAAGATAATAAGTCAGACAGAATGTTCGTCCGTGAAAGAAGCAAATTCCGGAGAAAATTATTCATAGAGTTAACTACGAACGAGTATCAAATTCTCCTATCCAAAGTGAGCTTGTAAGTCAGAAAAACGGTATAGAAATCGATGAAGTATAAGCCATGAAAATTACGCGAGAATATTTTTAATGTATGAGCACTTAACAACAGGGAAACAATCCAAAGATCAGAAATAATCATGGAATTGATACGTTTGAAACCGAGTTTTTAGCACAGAGGAGATTTATGTCTAGCTTGAAAAATAAACATATTTGGTAATCAAGGGCAATCAAGAAATTGTTTTGTAATTTTAGTGTAAAACGCTCCTCCGACATCCATTGAGGAAAGCAATCTGGTTACAAATGTTTCTTAGCCTCAGTTCTAAAACTGGGCATTTTCCTTTTCTTTTCGTATCCGACAGCCTGCCATATCTGATTTTGAGACACGCCTTCCACATAATTATCCTCGTTCTTTCTGAATCAGACCCTTTTTTTCTCGATTAAACCTATTTTGCGTAATTGCCTCATTTCCCTATTTCTTCCCTATCATTACTATCATCTTGCCATCGACCTGTTCCTTCGCTTCAGTTTCTTTCGCATTCTTCTGCCTCCTTCGAATCCAACCCTACTGTGTGTTCTTTTCCTCTTCGTCATTATGTAATTCCGACTGCCATTCTCATAACTGTACTCATGTTTAAATACCTGTTCTTTTCGCTTTAGAATTTTTAATTTGAATTCCGCACGTCATCATGAAACTGAAAAAAATCCTTTCATGAAATTTCCAAATTTCTGGGAAAAATACCTAAGACGATGCTTCCGGCGCTCTGTTTGAATTTCAAAATATTCAATTTTGTGATGAATATTGATAATTATATCAGAACTAAAGGAAATCTACGGTATCTTTTCTTCAAGACTTTTTTGCTTCCACCAAATTCGTAACAAAACTTAAATGAGCTGGTTATTAAAAGGTCTAAATAAGTTATATAGTTCTGTCATTTAATATATGTTTTGTTGTTTATCTTTAGGAAAAGCTAAATCAGTATCTTAAAATATGAATTGCTACCTTCGGGTATGTTATATCATTCATTTCTATTATGATTCTATTGAACCAGTTGTTTACTTAAATTATCGCCCCGATTTTCCGAGAAAAACTCAAGCTTGATAACTAAGCATTCCAAATAAAGGAGATAGATTTATTGTTGATAGTAATCCTAAATTGTTTTAGCAATTTATCACTCAATGTCAGTGTCAATCAATCCGCAAATATCCATTGGAATACTGACCTATTATGCTTATAAAATTATATTTGAGCTTTTGCTCCCTTTTCGAACTTTTAAAACTATTTTTGTATTTTTTAAGTTTGTAATTTTTTGTATAATTTTTCGTACGGCATTTTATTTGCGACAGTTTTAAACGATGATGCTAAATTCACCTCGAAACAAAATTCATGAGTAAACAGCAACTGAATACGCAACTCAAAATGCACGTACCAAAGTGTATTAGCCCTCATTTGCAATAAAACAGTCGATAGTCTACATTTAGTTTTTAAACTCGTTCGAGAAGATTGATTTCGAATAGTTTATCATCATAAATTCTTTCTTCCCTTCCCGTCTAAGTGAATGGACCCACCGTAACTTTCTCCTCGCATTCTGCTGATGAATCAACATCTCTCTGAAGAATCTGCTGAACCATTTCAAGAAAAACGTTTTCCGACTTTCTTTGAGGAGCGGTCCACTATACTTCACAAACCTTTTAGTGCCAACCAAAACGCTGGTTGCAAGGAGTCATACTTTTCGTGTTGATTTCCCCATTAAGAATCCACCACCATCGGCACGCCTTACCTTCAGAATTTCGTACATTTCTGCATCTCAGATATCTTGGCTTCCTCGCCCACCACTTCTTTCTTGAAACCAAACACCTGCCTTTCAACGTGCTGTCTAAAACGAAACAGTTTCAGTGATAATTTTGGAAGGAAAAATTTCCGGCCGAAACGAATGGCTTGAGGAATCTCTCCCTTTTTGGAAGAGATAAAGAAATTGTGAAAGAGAAAGAAGCAAGAGAGAGACTGGATTGGTCATGAGACTTGATGGTAAGGAGTAATAGCTAGAAAAATTAGTAAAACACGATGTTGAGGCCCAAGAAAGAGAAAGGAATAAAAATTATTTCCTTATTTTAATTCATGGTTCCTTAAATCTCTGCACCGCATAGATTGGGTTAAAGTTAAATTAGTCCCTCATACAAATATCTTAGATATTCCTTACTGTCCATGCAATGATGTGTTTTACATATCAACATTTAAATGGAAACCTTTTTACCATCATTAAAAGTGTTTTTTTTAAGAAAAAATGCATTCAGTCTGTATCCTTTCTTCGAAATCTTTACCTTATCTTTCATTTAATTTTATTCAAGCTTTATTCATTTAACTGTCTTCGTTTAACTATTCAACCAAGTTTCATTCAAAACTAATGTTTTTATCAACTCAATCAACGAATGCACAGAATATCTTCCCGTTATTTGGGACTACTTGCAAGTCGGACTCATACTTTTCTCTTTAAAGTAACCATAATTTTCTTAGTCGCAAAACATGCCAGCTTCGAAAAATCAGAATAAACGGAATATTCTAATTCTTGAATAATATGTCAAAATTGTTAGACGACGTAACGGGAACAGCCACTTAAGTTAAAAAATATGTCAAGAAAAATAACCCATGACATTTTCATTTCCGTGGAAATTCCTTTGAACTTAGGAAGGTTTTCTAACTCCGTGATAAAATAGAGAAGCTACATTTTTTACCTTGTCTCCTAAAGTGGGTCGCTTAGGAGAGCATGCGTACTTTCGTAATCGCGAACAGTTACTTGACTTTAAAGTTGTCGCAGGTATAAAACGATAACCTCAAGTGCTGAGAGATGGGGCGTCAGTTTCGACATAAAGAAACTGGACACAAGGAGAATGTTCCATTTTTTTAAAATTGAGGCATACAACGTTTAGAAAGGCAATTCTGTTACTCGTATACGTTAAGGCACAAGTTTTTGCAATTGAACTCAACTTTAGGTATCTGTAAATCTGCTTGTAAATCTCCACCACTGCTATTTACAACTTTTCATTTATTATTGACTCCATTTTTTCATCATCTATAAGAAACATTGTCTGTCTTCTACACACCTAGCTCTAATTACGTCTCTGAATATTTAAACTGCTGTTAATATACTCAAACTATCGTAACATGTGACTCTTATTGTATCCAAAGATCTGACTGAATTGTTAATTGTCAATAACACCAGCTTAACCTTGATGTTCATGTTACTTTTGAGAACCGGCAGAGTGTGTCATTACGACTGTTTTAATATATCGCTGGTTTTTCAAAAATAGTTGACGGATCGACGATACTTTATTTCATTTCATATTTTACATAAGGATAATTATATTTAACGGAATTATATCATGATATAGGAGTGGTACATCATAAATCGGAATGTTTAGTTTGAATCAATTTTCTGTCCTATTAAATTGTAAATTGCGAATCCGATTTCATTGTGAAGTCCTTTCTTTCATTCCTTTGCTCTTCAACCTTTTAAATCCGCTTTACTTGATCTAAGCAATGATTAATCATTTGACGAGGATGCCTTGAAATCGCCAACCATTTTACAGCCAAGTAAACATTTTTGAGAATTTGAGAAGAGAAGGGATGTCATTCTGACGCCCACAGGATTAGAAAAATGACGACGAATAAAAGTCTCCTACATCTCAGAAACTATAAAAATGACACCGGGAAAATGTTAGCGAAACCCCCCTGTATCTAGTCCACATCGTGATTTCCATTTATGAGCCGCTCTATCGTCCGATCTCTCCCGAAAATGGGAATTCCTTCTTATTCCGACGCACGGAAAATATCTCTCATCTAGCGATGCTTCTTGCAAATTGAGGGTTCGCTATCGTGGGCGGATAGATGCGGGAGAAGATTTTATAGGGACTGCCGACGAAGAATTCGTTCTGAGGGGAGCTCTCAACGGCTTCTGCTGTCCAAAGAACGCGAGTCCTTCGACTCTCTGGGTGTGGCCGTGGCCCTTTTCTTCTAACATAAGCTAGCAACGTCTGAATAACTGTTAGTCCGAGAAGCTAATAGTGTACGATAAAAGGATAATGAAAAAAGTCAACGGTGCAACGGAGTTTAAAGCTAGAGATAAGTATGTTTGCCTATAGTTTCCTCTGGCTGTGTTTCTGTAGGGAGCGAGACAGATAGTTTACCCACGGCTAATATCCATTATTCAAATCCGGCAGTAAAAACGAAAACGATTTTCGTTTCTGTGTTTGAGCCGATACCCGCGGCACGAACGAGACTGGCCGGTAACGACCATACCAACAAACTCGATTAACCCATTAGAAGAGGAGAAAACTCGAGGTAACTCAACACCGCTTACAATAGAGGACTTCGGCCATGAAGGTGCCTTTGGTTTGAGAAGGAAAAGCCCCGAGCGTGGGAGGAAATCGATTTATTTTTCGACGCACCTGTTGCAGCGTATGTTCGCGCTATGGTCGCCCGTCGAATTCCGCCGGATTATTTAAATGAAGTGACCGGACTCGTAAAGAGAAGAAAGCGATAACTTTCTCCGAATGAAATCGCTCGGAAGAATTGTGTGGACACGAAAATTAGTCATTTATCAAAACGTCTTCGGGCTAAATAATTTTGGGCGCTCCTTCAGCTGATCTTCTTTTGGTTTTCTGCGTCGAAGTCGGTTGTAACGTAAAGGAGCGAAGTTTCCGTTTGAGAACACACGTTTGAGGTGCATTGACTGTGAATCGAAGTTACCTCTTAGTTGTAATAATTGTTATACATAGTTTCCTCGCTGATGACTAGTTCACGACCGGAATGTAGCGTATCAGCGTATACAACTCCAGTAGAACAAAGATATTTCAAACAGATACAGTCTGTATGTAAAGCATTCACCCCGAAGGCCGGTTGGAACCTCATCCTCTCTACCATCAGCTATGATGGGCTAGGAGAGGCTTACTGGGCAAGATAAGGAGTGAGGTGGTTTGGTCTTGCTTTTCAAATTTAGCCAGAATGCTATAAGCAGAACAAGCCCGTGTTCATGTTAGTTAAGCAAAATGACTGTGTGAGTAACCCTTTCCGTAACATTGCATAAGGAGAAATGCATTTTTCTCTATCCCGTACCAAAAAACAAATGATAAATATATCATTCGTCAAGACATGCTAGGAGTCAAGTATATCCCAGCTACATGTTACTACATATTTTCGTTTAAAAAATATCTCTCTCTATACGGTGATGGGAATATTGGGTTCTATACGAAAGAAGGGCTAATTTCGTATCACAGCATAAGTTTTTAGCGATATTAATGAAACAGAAAATTCTAAGCCTGTTTAATTAGCAATTTTCACGGCAAAATTGTCATATCATTGCTACAAAATAGTCTCTCCTCGAAACAACGGCTATTACGGAAATTACGGAGCTATTCCGCATCCTTATTTTATGATGAGTGTGTAGTAGTGAAAACTTTCTAACCAGTGCAGTCAATCACCAGTAATCATGCAGAGGCGGTTTTGAAAATGAATTTTGTGATTTCTGTTGATTAAGCGTAAATGGCAGTGAGGTATCCGAGATTTTTTATTTTTTCCACTCCGATCAGAAGTGCTACAGTGTTATTTTCGAAGGAATCAAAGAGTTCGACTTCGCCGCCCAGGGCGGAGTCCAAACCCTAAATCTACGTTCCCTTTCCTTCGGTGAAGGAGAAAAGGAATTTTAAAATTAATATAATTCATCCGACCGAGAACATTCAGCAGAGTGCCTTCCTTTGGCTAGCCATCGTTTTTCTTTGTGGAGAACTTATTATTGTCAACCTTTTTCTCTATTTTATACCTGAGGAATTCGACGAGCTACTACTTTTAACCATCCATAAAACTTCGTCCTCAAAAGTTTGAGAAAAAGGTATCTATATATAAATAAATTGCTTCTAAAATCTACTACTTCGGCCTTGAATTTGTGGTAGTTCTCCATAATCAAACTTGAGAAAAAAGGAACACTTATGCCATTACCACAGTAATAATATATTACTGTGGTAATGGTATAAGTGTTCTTCTTTTTCTCAAGTTAAATTGCTTCTCTTTTGATGATTTTTATGATATTCTATGAATTTATGCTGCTATTCATTTTTAGAGTTGGTATCTTTTCAATAAGACATTTAAAAAAATTAACGTGATTTTCTATTTTTTCATGATTTTAGCTTGACGACTGAACCGAGCTTTTGAAGCTTTTTTATCTTGCAGCTTTTGGTTTTTCTTTTATGAGGCAAAATATTTTGCCGGAAAGTTGTTGAGGGATCAAGAAGGACAAGGAAGTATTTACGAAGTAGTTCGGAAATGAAAAATGTAATTAGCATTTTCCTTACATTTATGGACAAGAAACCCGTCTTAAAATATAAAAATATACGGAAACATACCCCGTTGATCATTCATTAAACATTTCTGTATCTCAATCCTAATCATCCATAGCTTCACTTCTGTATTTCTATGTATAGATTTTCATTTCAGTAATATCCTTGAGGGATATGTAAACCACTTTTTCGGAGTGGGAACTAAAGTTAAGAATGTATTCCTCGAACTTCACTACCTAGCAAATGTATTCTTTACCAGATCACGGTGCATCGTACATACGATCGAGTCCAAGTGCCAAGTCCGATCGAGTGCCGATCTTAGGATCGGCTGTGAAACTTGGACTTGCAAGAACAACTCTGAAAACCTCGTCTAACATAAGATTATACGCGGGGACTAGTTTTAATGAGACTTTACCTTATTCCTCCTATCTCATTCCGAAATAAATCTACTGCAGTCAACATTTCTTTCACAGAGCATATTTCGTGCTATTTGCGTCTCACCATCTCCACCCCCACATCTCGAACTCCTTTAGCACTCGCATTAGCGGTAATTGATGACAGGCCTATTCAAAACCCACTGAAAGAAAACTCCCCTCAGAAATCCAACTCTTCCGAGATCGGACGATAAAAGAAGTGCCTCTCCCTCGATAAGAGCCGAAATCCTAGGACAACCGAATGCCCACCGCGTCCTTGGGCGAAAAGCAAAAAGAACACCCATTGCGGGAGGATTTTCCATCCAGTTCCATAAGGAACGTCTGCGGGTTCTTATTTTCGATGCGTTACGGAAGGGAGTGAAGGGTCAGTCGGAGAGCGAAAGCCCTTCATTTATCACGACGTCTCACAGGGAAAGAGGACAGGGCGAGGAAACCGCGTTCTCCTTATTTAAACGGGCGATGCCTCCTTTCAATCCGACCTCACATTCCTTTTTGCGGAGTGGCGAGCGACGTGGTTATGAAAGGGAGCACATACGCACAAAAGAGGATTAGAGCAGGGTAAGGAGAAGAGAAAAAGGAGCGAAAGGTAGGGAGAGAAAGGTAGTAGTGCGCCTGAGGTAAAGCGTGCTCGGAGATCGGTGGGCGGGGCTTGGAGATGCGGACGGGACGGAGTGGGAGTCTTCCTGGGAGGAGACGATCGTCCCCCGAGGCATAAGGGTTTCTTTGGAATGTGTGCGAGAGCATGTTGCCCGCTTTCCGTGCGTGTGTGTGTGTGTGGGTTCGTGAGTGCGTGCGCGGAGAGTAGGAATTCCGATGGTTGCAGGGAGGAAAATGGTCAGCAGGTTGGCGGAAGATCGTCGGATGGTAGAAATGGGTTTTATCGCGTGCCGTCTCCGCGATATTTTTCATTTCTCGAGCACTATCGCATATGATAAAAAGCGAGATGGGCGACTTACAAGGGGACTGTTTTGCGTCCTCACATTTTTTTTCAAAGTGATTTAAGACTTCATGAGTTGGGTGTTAAAAAGCATCAGTGAGGGCGGAAATGGCTTAATCTGACGTGGCGACGCAAGAAAGAACTCGCGTGTCAAGAGAGCGTGCGGATTTTTGATCAGACCGCGTTAGTTTTTTAATTTATTTTTCGCGAAATCTTCGAAGAGATAAGGAGCTTAAGATTTTCAAAATGGAGATGAACATTTTGAAAATGAGCTGAAAATAAACTTATGGAATACTCCGAAGTGTTTCCATTTGCATATAGCGAATTGCTAGTTTTGTTTTGCGTGACTTTCTGATAATGCGTAACTCAAGCTCGTGAAAGTTGCTTGTCTTCATATGTGGAATGAATATATGAATGTAAATTCCATTTCATTTCTCGATTTCGTTGCCATATTTTTAATATCATAACCTGGAATCAAGATTTTCTCGAATATTTCCGATGGAAACATTCATAGATTATTATCATCTTTCCTATAATATTTTATTATCTTACTTCAGTGAGTATGTTAATTAATCTGGTAGTTTCTTGGCCGTGAGTGAATTTTTTGGAATGTCGTAGAAGGCAAAATATAGGTCTGCTTATGTCACTAACCTTTTTAATTGCCTACATAAGACTTGAATGAAGATTCTGCTGGAAAATTAAAGCACTCTTATCCTTGTGTTTGTTTTATATGAAAGGAATGAAAATGAGAGTGAGTAATCTTCTTAATCAAAACAAACCAGTTTCTCGACCAATTGAAGTTTTTTTGACCTATAAGATATGAGGAGGCTCATTTTCCGAATAATATATTTTTACAATCCTCTCCCTGTGTCATATAGACCTGTTTTATTATAATTTTCAGTCATCGGTCTGTCAATGGTTTGAGCAGGTGCCTCAGTGTCTCAGGTCGCAGATGAATTGCACCTGCTGACTACAAATCAACCTCTACCTCGCGTGTTAGGTGCACGGAGTCACCGGAAGGTTGAAAGTTACTGTTACAATGCATCTCCGAGAAATTCCATTATCGCACCATGACTTAGCGTACAAGTCGGCACATCTCAAACGTCACTCATTCCTGTTGGTTCTCACTACAGGATTAAGACTGGAGACGCATTACCCACTCCCTCGCGAATAACCGCCCACCTATTTATCTGTATAGCACTTACCCATCGTTAAAAAACAATAACTCCATCCCTTTCTCCTCCGTTAAATTCAAGTGCTGGATATACCCTCTTAACGCATTAATTCGCGCATGCGTGACCCTATCCCGCCGTTTAAGAGTCTTAGCGGCGCCCCGGTCTCAAATGCATAAATGGTCATGGAGGGGGATTTAAGCGCCAACAAACAATAATTCCTCGTAGTCTGGACTGAAAGCGTCGACCCAGGGCACTTGAAGGGGAGCCAGCGCGGACTTATATAGCCTTCCAGGCCCCTTTTATTCGAGATTCAAGATGGCGCGACACAGACGGAGGTTTGGGAAAAAGGACGGTGGAGAAAGGAGAGTGGATGAAAAAGGGGCAGGCGAGGACATGTACACGATTTCCCTTTCGAAAAATAAAAATGGGAACGTGTTTATGCCCGGTGCCTTCGGTGGTTCAGCACCTTTGAATAGAAAAATATGCGAGAGCGTGCTAGGGATGCGTGCTTCGGCGGGGTTGCGGTCCGCGCCGGAGTTTTTTTTAATCACCCTCCATCGGGGTTCCTTCGCAAACAAGCAGACGCGGAAAAACGGTTTATATACTGCCATTTGATTTATTCTTTGGAAACACCCCTTCGGAATCATACATCGGAGATAAAAACGTCCGAGGTTAAGTTCTCTCCCATCTCTGGACAGTAGCTTGGGTACCAATAGTTCTCAGTGCCTCCACATTTACGTCGAACTTGCATCTGGGTGTATGTCGTGAGGTGCAAGGTGACATGCTACTTCTGCGCGTTAAAACATTCCTCTTACGCGCATTTCTAAGCCAATATCCTGTCAGCCGCGAAATGCCTTAAGGGTGTTATTTGCCAAGAAGCAGTCTTAAGGGCTAGAGAAGAAATATCCGTGCTGAACGCATTCACGCTTCAATTTATGATGCTAAAAGGAAACGTTTCAGCCCAATTCACAGGATTTAAATATTTTATTTGAAAAGAAACGGAGTAAAGACATTCCTGCCCTGCCGTAAGTGCGATTTCACGGGTAATTACGCTAATATAAGTACTTACCCAGTCCGTATTATTTAAGTGCACAGTAAATTGTCATTTCACGAAAACTCCGTCGTTTGATATTTTTCCGGCTTGGGTTTACTCATTCGTTTGAAGCTTCTTTATGGAAAGACCAATATAAGTATCTTTACTTCAAAATGTGTTTAATTATGTCCTGTTTCCAAGGTTCATCTAAGTCGGATACCCTTTTGAATTAATGCTACGGTTTATTACACATTGCAATCGACTCCTTTGCGTTACTCGGAGTTCTCCGAGTATTTCACCTATTCTTCATGGCTGGCGCCAGAAATGAGAAATTTGTCGCACTGGACTAGAGTTATAATTCATCAAATGTAATTAAAAACTCCTTTCGTTGCTGGTTACCGGAAGTATCCTGTTCGTTAAATGTCCTGTGGATATTCAGGAAACATTACAATTTCAAAGAGAATCTTTACTCATCTTCACAAGCCGCTATCCATGAAGTGACTAAGGTCAGATGGAAACAGTGTACCTAATCTCCATAAGCTTAATAGACATGTTGTCATCAATCTCCTCACTGTTTCTTCTGTTCGATACTCTACTACACATGTGTTTTCCGGCAGGCTGAAATTGTTTCTCTTTGAGAAAAGGATATGAAACACATTATCTAACTGTATACAGTGATGAACCTTGTTTATCTTGGACGGGATTTTATTTCCTTTTAAAGACATTACGCTGATGTTCTTATCGCACCGTTTCTCTTGAGATTTGTAGTTTATTGAAGTATTGGTCAGGTGTTAAAAAATTTGCAAATACATATAAAATACACGAAACTGAAACACCTCGAAGTTTATTTTTTTCACGTGAAAACAAATTTCTGATTCTCCTCAGGGAGTTTCTAAACCTGTATATGGACGAACTGCTCGATTCGTAAACTTTTGCTGCATCCTTTTAATGCATCCTTTTAATGCTTTTCTACTTCAGAATTGATTTATATTTATATCCACGTTTTACTGGTTAGATCTAATTGCTGATAAACGTGAATGGTAAATATTACATCCGGAAGAAGAGCACGATGGATACCTTCTGAATTCGTTTATTTCATTAAAAATAAGGTTATAGGGTACACTAAATACCCTAAAATTTTGCATTTATAAAGAGGTGTATGAACTAGTAATAAGGTTATGCTGGTGCTCGTAAATAACTTGAGTAACAGTCAAAAACTGCGAAATAGAATAGAAGTTAAAGGTACCTTTTCATTAGTGTTATATTTTCCCTTGTGAGGTTACTGGGAGTACATACATCTATGGCTGGTTTCTCTACCTCGGTGCTCCCTGTTATCTCACCCGGTTCCCAAGGTAAATACCCAATTAAAACTATGTTTTAGTCCAAAGCAAAATTCTGATTGTGCCACACGACATTAAGGTTGAACTTTAAGGCATAAACATTCCACTGTTCAACGTATAGATGAATAAAACTGTGATTTGAAAATGATCGTACTTCCTTCAAAAAAGGATGAAATACACGTTAAAACGTAAGTGTTAGTCTCAGAACAAATATGTATGCTAAAATTAAAATACCTAACCCTCCTATGAATTGTATTAATATTGTAATATATTTTATACTATCCGAAGATTCTGTGAAAGTGATCGATTAGGCACGTCAACTCCAAAATCCAACCAAACTTACCTTCTCAGCGAAGAATGTAACTTCCCATTCCGATTCAAATTTGAATACATGACGTTTCTTTTATGTGAGAAGTATGGATAGCTTATTCACAAATGGAAGATTTATATACTTATTAGGGAAGGAGTGGAGGATTTAAAAGTTGGTCCAAATCACCTGTCACCTAATGATATACGAGCCTGAGCTTTTGGAACTGGAAATCTGCTTTCCCACTTCCTGAGAAAGTCGGAATATCCGTAATTTCATCGAGAAATTGCAATCGGAAAATTTCGTCCTGTTTAATAGGTTTCCAAAGAACGGAGTATCGTTTTCCCCTCCATTTTGAGAATTTAAAGGCCTCGGAAAATACGTGGACGGAATGTTATGGCCTCGGGGGCGAACCCGCATCTTCAGCGAAAGATGTTAGCCACGTGACGCTCTCTTCGTGATCCCAGCATCCATCACGTCCTTCCGACCGGATCGCTCGTCCTCTGCTACGCGGGAAAAGCAACCCAATGATTGCCGGTTTTATGGTCCCCTTCGATTGGCGTTTGTAGTGGTCGCCGCCGTAAACATTCTGCGCCTCCGCAGAAACGGTGCGCGATAAAAGATACGACCGATCGATTGCGACATGATAAGCTCTGTCCTCTGTCGATCTTCTTGGCGCCAATGCGTCGACCTAATATATCTCCTGGAGATTTACTGCCTCCAAAAGCGAGATTATGACGAGAATTACCTTCAGATTGCAATCGTGATCCCCGAAAGGTGGTAATCGGCGTAGCCTGATACCTCTTAGCAGTTATGCTATGCAGCTTGGCGTTGGAGAAATCAGGGTCCAGGCTCAAGTTTTTATACATTGAAGTGGAGATCGTTTCCAGAATACGTAATAAACATCAGTATAAATTATGTTTATTTGCTGCGCCAAGCCAACTAAGGTCAACACTGCAAGGCAGTGCAGCAATTTAACTATTTGCAGTCTCTGCATAAAGTCACTTGCGATTGCTATGCAAATTTAAATATTCGCGAGACCTTCGAAACCATAAATAATAATCAATATGAAGAACAGTATGATTTAATAATTAAATAAGCGCAGTTGCTGAGAAAACCGATTTGTTGCAGATTTCTTAAAAGTAAATTTTGAGAAGCATGGTCATGCAAAGATTTGAGTCGGCTTATATTCTGGACTGTGCTCTATTCTGTGCTTTATTTTTGGATATGGAATTACAGAAATCAATGACCGAAAATAAATATTTAATGGTAGTGATGGTAGGGAGAGGAAAAATTGTTCTGGTATCCATCCTATCGTCTGGGCATTTAACAACAGATGGTGTTTACTTTAAGTGGATACGTTCATTAATGATATGTTCATTTAAGAAGAAAAATCGTTAAGAAACAGAAGTAGTATTTTCTTATTATGGATATAAAATACTATGTGAGCATCTTACTACCTCACCCATTCTGAGAATGAGGGTAACATTTGAGACTTAGTTATTTTCCACTCAATTCCAATTAAATGAATAGGTGGATCATGTTGTGTGCATACTCACTAGATAGTCCTTAGAACTAGACCGGGTTAGTCCTTGGCGTTACCAAGTCCTAAGGACTATCCAGTTGATTAGCGAATCAGTTTCTTTTCCAGGCAAGTTTAAGAATATCTCTTGTGTGTAAGAGAAAGTGAATTATCGAGTAATATCATTCCTGGTATAAAATAAAATGGAAAAAAGTTCCTACGGAATTCAATTTAGCTAGATTTAAAACTTGCGCTTCCACTATTTTTTCAACGCTCTCCATTCTGTTACGATAATATCAGTCTTGAAATTCCCCTGGATGAGTATCAAAGAATATTTGCATGCCATCATTGCAGGATGTCGAACTTTGGGAATGTATACACGGCCAAACTTGCACTCTGTATACAGAGGAGTGGTCTTTAATTGCCTTTCGCTACCGCTAGCAATAACTTATCGTTGATATTTTTATGGACGGTAGTTCTTGATGAGGTATCAGCATTTCATTATGGAGGTATGCAAATTTATTTGAAATATATGTGAATATGTGGGGCTCGATGATAACTATTAGCATATCTGTTCGAAAGGTTCAAGATGCGGATTCCTCCAGAATGGTCCTTCGTAAGTGAAAAATCCTAAACGACTACTGAGAAACAAATATTAATAATTGAATAATAAATATTGTTTTAATTTAGGAGGATTATCCCAAGAATTTTCTTGAAATTTCTTCTTTTAAGTCTCTTTTTGAGTTTATTTGATTTTTCTTGATTGGAACGCTTTCATGACTTGATTTATTTATGCAAAATAGAATAAATGAGAGTATAGAGAATTTTAAATAAAGGCCTGCAGAATTTAGAGCTATTCTTTAGGTGCGGCATTTCCTCTTGCGGAATTGCCTTGTTTACGTATTATATCTTCAATCAATTTCCTCGAAAAGGAAGAGTTTGTAATAACTTCCTGTTCAAATAAATTTTAGCCCGTGGCTAAAATTGATATTTTTATAATTTCATATAAGCATTTATAATCCGTTTCTCTTTATCAATTCCATAATGAGAACTGTTGAATATTAATTTGTCACGAAAACCAGGAACTTTTTACCATCTACCTTCATAAAATTCCATAGCATGAGAAGTCAAACGAGGCGATATGTTATATCGGTGGACCGAAATAAAACGTAAAATGCGAGCTGGGAGACAGTCTAACTTGGCACTTAATTGTTATTCCGTGGCAGGAATTAGAACTCGCATGAAATATCGCATGGGCACGAGAAAATGAAACTCCTGCTCGTACGTTCACCGGATCGTGACCACGCAAGCGTCCAGTTGATCATTCCCTCCATTCATTTTCCCTCCGCAGAAAATAAAACCTTCTTTGCCCTCTCCTTCACGTATGCACGCCCACTTACCTAAACGCGATCCCGTTAAGTAGGAAACACGGGGATAGACGGGGCAGTTTTGGTAGCCCTTTGTTCCTCGATTTGCATTCAAGGCGTTTCCCCAATCTTCCTCCGAACCTGCCGGAATCACCTCACGTGTTATTATTCCTTTTTCAGGGCCGACCAAAAAATTTTCAAATTAGTGTCCGGCTCTTTGGCTCCGAATAGCTCCGGAGACCGCTGGAAAGATTGGGTTAAGAGTTTGGTGGAAAGTTGGGTTGGGTTGGGAAGAGAAGGGTGGAAGAATGTTGGGAGGTAGGCAGATCCCACGCTGTTTCGAATATCATCGAAGAGAATGGAATGGTGGTGTGGCGTGTTCTCGACCTGTTGGTAACACCGGTTATTTATCTGCCTCTGTAATTCCGAAGTGCTCAAAAAAGTCCCCCGAAGCTCGAGATCGGTCGCCTCCGAGGAGTTTCCGGAAAGAATAAGTCACAATTAAAGTCAACGATGGGTGGCGTTTATGATTTCGGATTTCGTTTTATTGCGTCAATAGTAGACGGCGATACGATTCTCATAAACGGTTGTAATCGGAAAAACAAATGGTACCAAGGTTCTTGTCGATACGTTTTTAGTGCCATTAAAAGGCGGTGGAAGGTATTTTTCCCGAGATACTTGGGATGAAATAGAGTAGCTGTTTCTCGAAATATGTGTGATTGTTACTCTTTTATTTGTTCCCCTAAAGGTGCATTTTAAAGACCCGGCCAAGAATTCTTTCGATGGAATCTGATCAAATGCAATAAACTATCGGAAGTATCATTTCCTCTGTAGGTTTCCGTATGGCCTTACCTCTTCTGATTTCGAAAGATTTTTTAGCGCCCCATTGAGGGCTGTTGGTAACTTTTTTCCAAATAAATTTTCACTTTTCTTACATCATCGTGATAGTATTCTCCTTTCTTAATATCACTTCTACCATATTAAGGCAGCTTAGATATCCGTCTTTATGGACTATTAGATATAATGATTCGAACTGAGGATAAGAAGCTGTTTTAGAGGTTGGATCTTTCGAATCCTAACTTTTCATTTGGAGATTTCAACGCTCGCGAACCCATTACACGCCTTGCATCAGCAGAGCTCCGGACAATATTCGGATAACATTTCGGTGACTCCAACGTCTGCTTCTACACAACTTTCCTACAAGCGGGACCAAAAAATGAGCACGAATGTACTTAATGCGCATGAATGTAATAAAATGAACTACTCACGAACATTTCATCTCACAAAGAGCGTATTTTTGCCATTCAGAAAAGAATACGCAACCTGCCTCGTATAAACTCCGTTGATATTAAATGTCCGAAATAATTAATTGGGACGGCTGAATAGTTTTTATTAATTTTCAATGTATTGCATTGATTGATATTATTGAATTATGGGTGATAACAATGTTCTTGTAGAATACGAAATGCTAGTGATTTCTAATATTTAGACGTTATTGTTATTAATGGATCACTTGGACAACTAACTCATTTGTAATTTCGTGATATTTATCATTTTTCTTCGACATCATAATTCTGCATGAAATATCCTTACACCCAAAACCTGAATGTTTCAATTATTATTATGGACTTAACTTTCCTTTGACGCCCACTTTCATAAGAAGCCCTTCGATCATTTCCCGGAAGCGTTGTAAAAATCACGCTTCTCTCTTCTGGTTACACCCCTATTAAAAAATCACTCTCCTCCTTCTTTCCAGGAAAGGCTGCAGAAACTGCAAATGCCCGAAGGAAGATCACGTCTCGGAAGATGGAAGCAGCAAGCGCCATCCTCTCGCCTCCTCCACGACACCCTCCGCCACCGCCCCTCCACTCGAGAGAAGAGGGGCCTCGGCGGGGGGAGGTGGCGGTGGGAGCATTATGAGTGGCGGAGGGGTGGTGGGAGGCGCGGGGGGCGGAGGGTTGGGGGTGGGAGTGGTGGGAGGAGGAGGCGGTGGACCCGACCCTCAGCGCCAATCCCAATCGGACGACGACTCCGGCTGTGCCTTGGAGGAATACACGTGGGTCCCTCCTGGACTACGCCCAGAGCAGGTTAGCAAATACACGCTCGCGCTCGCACCATAAGAGCACCGAAATTATTAAAGGAGCGCCGCCTATTAATGGTTTATGCTACTCGTGATGGCCTCCTTTCTGGGACGCTTTGCGGATTGGTGGAGGGGAATTTAGCTCTTTGCGTTTTCCTCATTCATCCCAATCAGCATCGAAAACGGTGGCACCTCCTTTTTCAGTGAAACTGTTATTAAAATTAGCATGTCGATGGAAATGGCGGATTCGGTCCGGTCGTCCATCATGGTCATTTCATTTGGAACGAATTCGATGGAGAATGCTATAGCATTGATTCATGGGATGGATGATATCACGTTTGAGGAATTGCTGACGCAGTAGCAGGTTCTGAAAAGGACACAAGGAAAGTTGAGAGGAACTTCCTTGCCATCAGCTAAAGGTTTATTTTGAGGCGGCCAAAATTATTCGAAATTTTGGGCTTTAAAAATGGTGGATGGAAAATTTTATAGCAAAGCCTGTATGTGCTAATTTCCTCGAACAAGGTTGTCCCTTCAGGGATTCCTATCTCTGAGAAAAGATTTAGTGTTGCGATTTTGCTAGACGTCCGATGAAAGGAAGCGATGGAGAAAGTTTGTCGAAATACACAAGCGGAAACATTCATCCCAAAAAGCCTCAAATATTCTGGGCGGAGCAGACAGTTTTATGATGCTAAGTTGGACAAAATATTGGCAATACATCAACAGATAATTATGTTGCTTGCTTTCTAAGATGATAATCGGATAATCAATATAGAGAGGAGAAGCAAAAATCATGTGTCTAAAGAGTTAACAGATGCGAAATGGAGGAATTAACAATCACGTGAGAGCTAAAAATTTAAGATCAGTAACTTTATGTACAAATAACGCATTTTCTCATAATTGAATCCATGTGAGAATAACGCTAATTAGTCGCTTAAAATACTTATTTTGAAGATTCCTTTAACATTAATTATTACTATATCATAAGGAGATAGACCTGTTAGTTATAACGAAGTAGAAGTTTGACATATTTCATTGTATGAGGCTGATTATGCGCGATTGAGATGGAACCACTAGTTGTAACTTTTCATATTTAAGTTGACTCTACGCGGTAAAATTGAGAAGAAGCTCGTATCTAATAGAGGATTTTAACAATCTCGAGATTCCGGGATAAAAAAATTGTCGATCCGGGGAAGTTTCTGGGATTATAATTTTTAGTCTAATTTACGATGAACTGATACAACTTCTTCTCATTTCCAGATTTTAATTGATTTATAACCAGATAAATTAATATTTACTAAATCTCTCATGCCCAAATTAAAAACAGGTTAGGAAATTAAAATAATTACAAGCAATTTTAAACCACCTGGTATTAATTATATAAAATATTATAGAGGTAAGAAATGTAATAGTTTTATTCATGTCACTAAAATCACAAAACAATACGAGACTACACTATTAAAATCATAAAATCCTGTATCAGTCAATCACTATCCTGTATTAGTTGATTTGTAATAACTCTCCAAAATTCATAGAGTGATGACATGATAACACTTTGATCACTTGGGAATGAGCGTTTATTAGTAATGAAAAGGCCAGCCGATGAGAGTGCTTATTCTGTTTCTGTGGTGTGGATGTGGGAGAGATGCTCAGAAGGAAATTAAACTAACTAGAAGTGATAAACCAGGATATCGCAGGATATACTCTGACATATCCGGGAAAGGAGAAGTTGGGTTTACCTACGGAATTCCGAGAAAGCGAGATCCCGGAACGACAAGCACTTGTATCTAATCCTTTCGTAATTATTCATCTCAATAACTGATTAGCATAAAATAACGTTTTGCATTCTGCTTGACTAAATTCAAATTTTATTGAGTATATCTAATGACATTCCTTATTAAATAATGCGTCCTGATGCATACAATAATGATTTCTTCATCGTTAAATATCTTCATTTACTTATTTCACGTATATAGTTTTATTCTTTGTATAAATCAATTTTTCCTATGGATTTTACTCTGCTTTGAGTTATAGTGTGATCGTAGGTTTCCGGCTGTTTGGCATTTTTATCTCGTCAGATGAAACGGTGAAATATGAAGCGATCCAATATTAAAATTAATAATCTCAATTATAAGGTGTAATTTTTACTTCATTTAAAAACCCTCAAAATGCGTATCGGTTTATTTAATTTCACTATTAAGAGAGCTCAAGTCTTTAATTGGTAAAGATCCGAAAATTAAATGTGTATTTCAGTACGCACGTAAACGAATCGCACTCATTTCGTTCCACCTTTTGCTAGTAGTAGTATTGTTTTTCTCCTCACTCAGGTGACACGCGATTCTTCAGCGTCGCCGCGTTATTTGGTTTTATGAAGGATATCGTTATTCCTCTGAACAGAAACACTGCGGTGAATGCGAGGCGTCATTTTGATTGATCCACACCGAGGACTCATACGACTGCCAACTGACTTGTCCTCACCAATGCAATATGCAAGTACTGCCTTCTTAGTGCAAACATTCCGTGGATTTTTCAATGAGAATCTCTAAAACAGCAGCCATAGAAAGTGTTCACAGAAAGTAATTCCCAAGGGCTTTTATGTCAATAATATGTTCCTGTTATCATGTCTTAATAATGGAATATTTTTCTGTTGTAGCATGGCAGAATGAAATGCATCTTCTACTTACATGGTAGTAGTAGTATTGTTAAAAGTGCTTCGACAGCTGAGGTCATAACGCACCTCCACCTGGGTCTCCACCGGGAATCGTACCCGGGAATAATTCCACCAAATGTAAACACAGCTCACTTGGCTACCAACCATGCTGTCTGACACAACTGCGTAGTTCGAATGTCTACTAAGTTACAAATCCCTTGCTATATATTTCTAGTGGTTTCTCTAAGAATAAGTTATCCCTTATGAACTATACAAGCCTCCAAAATACAAAGACGAGCCTGCTTAGAAAGGTAGGTTGTATCTAACACGTGTTTAAAGAATAAGTTTTAATTTTTCTTCAATTGCACTAAGATTTTGACTTCATAAATCTAAATTACCAATGACTGGGCGTGAAATAACGTTGCATTACAAAATCAAGTTTCGAGTTAATGCAAGTGACTTTTAATTTACTTACACGAACTTCTCATGTCTGATTTTCGCGGATGTCATCAGACTTGTATTCTACTGATCATTCTGTTCATACAAGTGCGTCATTGCGAATGAAAAGAATAAAATTCTGCGTTGGATTGCAGATTTATACGAAGAGATCACGTGAGTGCGTTTTATCACGCGTTAGAAAAGAGCGAAATATCGGGTTGAAGTGAGCAAAGCGTGAGATTCCTTCTGCCACGGAAGATGAAGTCCTTCTCAACGGGTCGTATTTAAATGTTTTCCATCGGAATGAGCTTCGAATCATACGCTCTCTTCTCCATTCTCCCCTGCTGAGCTCCGACGATAAATTCTGAGATGAAGACACTTCGGAGATCGTACTTTTAAATTTTTCATTTTACGGCGTTATCAATCGAATCGGTGTTCGAAAATGTACACGACTATTTTTATTTTTCAAAATGCTTGGAGGACTCGTATATTTTCCCTTTAACCTCTCCGCTCTGGCGATCGCTATTCAATAACGTAAAGTTTCTCTTCGGCGATTTTAAACTTTACGTTCGTTGTAAGATGTCACTCTAGAAAAATTACTCCTTTTATTTCCTGCAAGTCAAAGTCGATAAGAGGACTAAACAACGGAGAATTTCTTGTACGTGTAATTATGAGGAAGAGACTTCCTTTAGCCTCTGTTATCGGGAGAGATTACTGTCGCAAGGTATTAGACCTTTTGCCTTACTGTCTCATTAATTCGATCTGATAATTAGGCTGCATCTCACGCAAACAAAAGCTCGCACCTTAGCACCATTCCATCCGATAACCACATAATTATCCTACCTCTTTTGCATCCGTTTAATTATTCTCCAGACGCTTATTTTGCGAGAGGGAAAGTCGATAAAATCAATTAATGGCCGTGCCTACGTCGAGGAAGGAATTAGTATGCGGGTTTTAACCTCCGAATATTTATATTCCTATACTGTCACTCGGGTGAAATTATTGCCTTTAATTTGGCTCAATATTTAACAGTCCCTTTTTCATGCGTCGATTTGTAGAGGCTCCACAGTGGTCAAAAGGATGCCCCCTAGCAAAATAAATAGAGATGCGTGTTGCTCGAGGAGGAAATAACGTCAGACGAAAATGTTTAATAAGTTTTTTTCTTCGGCTTCCGCTGTGAAATATTCAAATGAAGATCGGTGGGTAGAACACTCTCTGCTACAATGACACTGATTTATGGAAATTAACAGTTTAAAATTAATAATCAAGCATCAATTCATTCGTATTCTTGATCGTGGTAAATTATTCTAGAGAACATTTATTGAGTCGCATTCCATTTGACATTAACTAATAGATCGTCTTTAAATGTTTAATATCGCTGTGGCTTTGCTTATCTGTAAATGTTGCAGGGTTAGATATACGACTTGTTCAATCATGTTCGCATAAAATTAATGTTTTTTTTTTGTTTTCCTCCTAGTGTTTATCACCCATTCGGTATCTGGAGACGTAACCTCTTGATCTTTAATCGAACCTGAAGGGAAACTCAATGAAAGACTACACCTCATTTTAAGTTGTTTAACGATGCCAACATCCTGTGGATTGAAAATTTCAACGACAACGAGCCGCTGAATTTTATGAAATCTGTTATCAAATTCCTTACTTTTCGTAACTTTAAGATTCGCCCAGTAGTAGAGGCTCTTGAACATTTTATGACTCTAGTCATCATTTCCCCTCTGGTATGTGATGATGACCTAAGTTGAAAGAGCCCGTTCGAAGAGCTTGTTAGTTTGATAAATAGTTCGTTGGATTTACTTTTGATATCTCTCGGCATGTGCGCTGGACCTGTCTTTATATACTAGAATGCGAAACTTAATATTCCGAACGGGGATCACGTAAGTTTCTTACCGAGAATAAAGTCACAATTCTCTTTGAAGACAAGCGAATGAAAGCAGATTTCACCTCCTTAATTGCCTTCGACACGTTGGGAGCGAATTTTCGGCTAAGCTAATTATATCATCGCTAATATGACGTGAGGAAGGTCACATAGCTCTTCGTGACCGAGATCATAGTCCTTATCCCCTTTTCGTGTCCCTATCTTCCTTTACTTTCGCCTCACTTATCTCTCTTCAATATTTTTCATCATAAAAAATATCTGTGACTTCGTTCATAAGAAGTTGATAAGGCCTCACCTATTTTATTTTATTCAAAGGTGTTTCTTCGTCGTAAATTATGTATGTTCGTCGTAGTATGTATTCCTACATAATCGGTGCCTTCAGGAACGTTTTCCTTACCAACTCTTATAACTCATTTTCCTGTAACATTCTCTACCGCTTTGCAAGAGACACAACAGATATCACGTCCAATCTAATCTCTTCTAACCTCTCTGAAGTCTTCCTAGTCTCTCTATATTCTCATAGAGCATTTACATATATGCTTGCTCCTCCATCATCCAATTCTTAAATAGTGCATCTTCGTGGATGCACTATTTAATAGTGCATCATCCAATTCTTTAATAGTGCATCTTCGTGGGTGCAAAATTCCAAACTCCTTTGTTCAATCGGTTATTGATATCACATCTATATCTATTCGTTCATCTTTCGAAAATTCTCATCGCTTACTTTTGCAAAAAGTGAATTTGTTGCCCGGATGTGCTGTATAATTTTGCAATTTGTAGCTCATTATCCAAATCTTTCTCATCTATTTTACTTCCAGATGTATTATTTGAATGAAATCCAGAAATGCTTCAAAGCGTATACGAGTACTCGTACCATTCCCTTATTTTTAAAATAACAGGTGCACATGAATAGTAAATTTGATCGACTTGTGTGATTCTAAGAACTGACGTCACGTCAAACTCAAGAGAAGATTGTTTAAGGCAATATAATGTTGTTGTTTTCTAATTTGGGTTATTAACCTCTAACAGTTTGCAAGCGTGCCTTCCACATTTTACGGGAGCGCAAATGAATCTTGTATTCTGCATAGTTATAAGTAGGCTATTCATGGAAGAAGACAACAGTCAGAAATTGCAACGTCAGTGTCGTATCCATCTCTGATTTCATAGCGATGAATTTATTCAGAAAGTTTTTTAAATAAAATAATGGATTGTAACATACCCTAGAATAATAAAGGAAGATAAATGCTCGCTGCCTTCAAAGAAATGATAACGATGTGACATTACGCACCATAATAAAAATCGTAATTTCTTTGGACGTTCTCCATCTTTCCCAACCCTCCTCATCCCCGGCAATGTGCAGCCAGATTTATTACGACATAAGGTAATTTTACGTAATATATCAAGATGATTCGTACGCAAGAAAGTCTCGCCAGTGTTTTTTGCCGTTTATTAAAATTTCTTTTATGCCTCCTCAGTCTTAGTGTGAGGATCTCCAACTGACACGGTGGGCGGGCCGCATAATGACACGGCTTTCGAGTCGCAGTCAACATTTCAGGTCACGGCTGTTATCAGTCTTCGCATTCCTTAGGGATGCTGTATGCATGTCGAATACAGGGAGGCATTAGCGCTACGCTTCGTTTCACATCCTTGCCGTTGTCTCTCTTCATTTTTCAAAACCGTTAAGAGCTGAAGTCTGCTATCCCTTAATTGGGAGATACTTCGAAAGAATATAACTGTCTGCTATTAAGTTACATCAACGGGAGCATTCACAGAAAATATTCTTCATACTCTTATCACGTTAGGTTTTGCTTTTCGAAAGATAAAAAGAGAATAGGTATTTTTCAAATTTTTCCTCGAACACTTTGATGTGAAAATGAAAAGTTTTTACTTATTCCTATATTATATCGTTCTTCGAAATGTGTTTTATTTTAGCTTGCACTGAATATTTTATCTCCTCAATTTCGAATAATCTACAGTTCTCCGGCTAACGGTTGTCTATGGTTTTTAGATTGTTCAATTATTCGTCTCATGTTCTCCTTACGGATTCAGATCTAGAAAGAAATAGTCCTTTACCATATTTTTCAAATAAATACATGCGTTAGAGATAAACAGGATGGCGTAAGTATCCGAAATGAATCAGAGATTAGAATTTACTTATCATCAATTAATAAAAGTAAAAACAAATAATCGATTTAATTTTTTGCTAAGATAACTTTTGCTGATAAAACATCATCGCGCCTTCGAAGGAGGTTTCTTAGCTCCCTTAGGGACTCGTATTGTAGTGATATCGTAGTGACTTTTTTCTTTACTGTAATGACGTGAAGTTTTATTCTTTAAATGAAGTGAGAGAAAAATGAAAGACATCTCTTGACTGGAATTAATGATTTTTTCTATCCTACTGCACATGTTTTATTGTAAAATGTGGCGATGATATTGAGGTAAAGGCATGCATTTGTTTATATGAAGGGATGGAAGTAACAATTGTTCAGCTCTGACTGAGAGCTTCAGTATTGAATCCACATTTTCTTAAAGAAGCTGTGGCTCCTTAGTAAATACTTCATCATTTAACATCTTCGTGTTAATATTATCCGGATATTGTCATCAATTAATTTTAAAAAGAAAAACAAAACACTCTAAAAACCATCAAATAAAAATCTATACGCTTCATCCTGTCGACATCTGAAATTGTTCTCATTGAAGGAGAAATGTACACAAACCATAAGTGTTTTTCTTTGATAGTTTTTGAAGTTTTTTTTCTTTGTGCTATGATAACCATCAGTGGCCTTCACCACTCTTCCATCTATTATTTTTTAAAATATTTATTATGGAAAAAAGTTCCAACTGTAATTTTTTCCATCGCATTCATCTATGTATAGAAATTGTGCCTAAAGTCTTCATCACCAACATAAATTACTTCCTCAGAACCAACTCATTCGTACTAACTCACTCGTAGCTTTGTCGCAGTCGAGTGTAGAGCATCCTAATCATAATTACCTAAAAACCTATTTAGAATATACGGCTATTGTAAAACTCCTTTTAAATAATTTCTTCCCTATATTTCTGCGGAAGAATGTTTCATGTCTCTCGATTTAGGTAAATGCGATCTAGTGGAACGCTTTCCGCGAAGAAGTTGCATATTTCGAAGTGGATCATAAAAGATCCTGTCGCTTGAGACCTGCAAGAACCTGCGAGGTTTCCGGTTTTTAGTGGGACTCTTCTTTCTGAAGCAAGTCCTTCCGCCTCATTGCCTCCTCCACCGCTGATTCAGTTTCCTTGAACCCGATCGGCTCCTCTGCCGCTCCATTCCCTGCAAAGAATCGCCCTTTCCTTACTTCGCTCCAATAATGAGGCGAGTCCAATTGCGCGGCGTGGATGGTGCATGCCGGGACAATGGAAAGTTCCCGATGCCGACAGCGCGGAGCAAATTACGACTGTGACCATCGAGGGCCCTGGAGAAGCATTCTTAGAGCCCTCGACTTTCTCTTCCAATCGTACGTCCAATCTTTCCTCCGTGGCATACGTACCTTTCGTCTTTTTCTTCAATTCATTAGCGTATTATTCAACTTTTCGATCCGCACATATTAACCTTAGTGAACTCTAATTAGGTAATTGTTAATCATCTCCTTTTGATTCTTCGATAGATCCCAAGGAAGAATAATAGTATGGGGTACTCATACAAATTACAGTGTAGGTCAAACGGTTGAATTCGTCCCAATCATTATCGAACTAAATATGTTGAAATTGAATGGATTTAATGTAAGTGATGGTGATATCAGTTTCACCTCAATTACCCGCAGAAATTGGTGAGAATTACCCACTAATTGGTGAGAACCGAAATGTATTCAAACCTTTGCAAAAAATTAACTTCAGAAAAAATCCACGTAATGAAAAACGCATGGTTCACATTCATTCTTCATCCATATTTCTTCATCAAATGAAATCAAATATCATCCTGGCAGCAGGCCGATTTATCGACCATCGGTGTATGCCTCTTCTTTCACGTTTTTTCCCCGTCTATGAGAATCAGTTGGCTCTCAGAACACTTTTCCCTAATCTCTGTTGGTGATTCGCATTTATCAAAGTAAATCTTACGAAAATCACCTCATTTAAAAAGACATGTTCATGTTTTCTACTAGAAAAAAATTACTTGGTATTCCCAAATAGATCTCCGCCCTCTGAAGCTCTAGCAATTTTACCATGTGCCACCTGATGGGTGCTGGCAAAAGGATAGAGAATAAAGGATAACTCCAGATTTAGAACTGAAAGAATAAAAGGAAAGAATCGGTTTTGCATGTAACTTTGGTTCCGTATTTGATGACATTCTATTTACGTATCCCGTTCAGTCACAGTCTGGGTCATTCGAATTTATATTTGCTCTTAAAAAAAGTTCAATTCTTCCACTAATGAGTAAAAGGTTGACATAATCGCTCCGCTTTTCGGCCTTGTGCATTTCTCTTATTAGCAAAGATGTATGAGCCATTTGATTTAGTTAAACGAGGCATTGATTAGAAACATCGAAATCAAATCGAAAAGATGTGCAAACGAGAGCAAATGGGGTCTTTGTACTGACATGACATGATCATCTTCTTGGCATACTCCTTAGAAGCTAGTAAACGCGGAGACGATCTGACTTTCCGGTTCTCGGAAGGCATTCTTTGATGTGCGCAGGCTTATTAGCGGAAAACAAAAGTAGAGCTTAACGGCCGTCATAGTTTGAAAGGCGCACTCTCGTCCGTTCGTTTCGACCAGCAAAGGAACTACCACACCTGCGTTTATTCAGCAGTCTCAATCGTCCAACCGGTGCAGATTACCTGTCGATCTCCTTCCTCTAATCCGGTCACTCTTCTCCTGGTAAGAGATATTGCCACGTTTACTTCCAATTTTAATCAATTAAAATATCCCACGTTACCGAAATCCTTGTTAGCGAAGAAATTCACAAAAGATTTTACTTATTTCTATATCTGAAGTAATCTCTTTCGTTGTTGATGGTCATTAAATCGGCAAAATATAAAATGTTTCTTAAGTATCATAACGCGCCTCGCTATTAAGTATCATAACGCGCCTCGCAATAGCTGTCGTAAAAATTTTACCACGAACGCTATAAACATTTTTTCGGATCGGCTGTAGGGTTTTCGTTTTCTCTTTCGTTTCACTAACTCAAAATTATGACTTTTTCATCTTTGTGCTCTTTTCTTCTTTAGAAAAGCATACGTACACTAATTATCTCGTTATGGCATGAATTCGGAGAAGTTCGTAAACGGAGTAGTTTATAAGGAAAAATTTCTCGCTTGCTTATAATATTCATCATTAATTTTGTGTAAATTCGCATTAACTCCTATCTTGAGAGCTGGTAAACTTGAAAGTTATATCGAGCAGAGTAACGTGAGATTCTCTCCTTATTTATCGATATTTACAACTAAATAGAAAAAGAAAAGCGCAAGTACACGTAAACCTCTCCTCATGAAATCGAAAGTGAATGTAAATTCTCTCGTTTTCAATTGGCCTTCTTCACAATATAATCTATCCTAATTCCAAGACTCATTCTCGCACCGAATCGGATATTAAGAGGTTACGAAGAAATCGTGAAACAACATATGGAACGCACCGACGAAAAGAGGTACCTCCCCATGAAGATATCTCAAACTATAAGCTTAATTGTAAGGCTAATTAAAAGAGGCCTCCACTTATCCCCCTTCCGTGATCTCCCACTCCGGTGTAAGGTAGGGAAGAAATGAGGATTTACTTTCACGAGATTCTAGGCGTGAAGATGGCAGCCATCGGATGCACTTTTAGAGAGGGTCATTGTGTCAAGAGTCTGGAAAGGTCAATCCGGTCCCGCGGAAACGAGAGCAAAGTGCTCTTTAGCGCTCATTTTCATTGAGGCCACTCCAGAAAACATTAGAGCCATTAAGGGAGAAGGTGCTTAAGAAGTTTTTGCCGCACACTGTCCACAGGATGAGTCAGTGTATTCCGTCGATCATGCCAAGATGTCAAATACCTGTCTGTCCTATGTATAGATATGCCTGGGAGTCACCTGAACGTGTTGCGGTGGTGATGATTGATCAAAAATTGATGATGATTGATCAGATTCTAGATACATTAGATATCAGCTCAGTTTTGAGCTTTCATATTTGCATCGGACATTGAGTTTATCTACCCGATTTCTTCAGGAAAAGTTACATTGGAAATTTTAAATTAAAATGTAAAATCAATCTATTTCGAAAGATCATTTTTGAACAAATATGTTCAAAATTAGTTTTATATTCTAATTAATTAATTTGCCAACACAGAATGAGGCTTTAACGTTAGTATATCATTTAGATGCTACGTCTCAATACAGTCGACGTTTAAGAAACAGGTTAGAAACGCATTGAATTCATTAAAATGGACTGTAAATTTGGTCGTGATTTACATTCTTAGTATGGTTCTCTTTACTATCCTATTCATTCTCATGAAAATCAGTGGTGCCAGAAATTAGGTAGTCCATCCCAATTTCACTAATTGACCTTTTTAAGTATTTTATTCATATTTTGAGACAGTGACAGAGAGATTCGGAAGGTGTTTGAATAATTTTCTGTTCAAGTAATTGCAAGCGGTTGATATTTTTTCCTTAAAATTTTGGCAATGAGTATGAATAATATTTTTAAAGGACGTCGTAAAGAATAACAAGCTAACCATATTGAATGTTGCGTAGAGCAGCGATGGCCAACCTTACGTAGTTATTTTCGTTATTTTCTGAGTCGTCATTCTGTTAACAACACAGGATGGAAGAGCGATAACAATCGCATAGCAATAATAGTGGCACATGCTGTTTATACATGTTAGAAGTTTATTATAAATATTACATTAGTGTTCCGCGAGATTCAAAATGGGGAATTTGGAGGTCATTGAGGTCCGAAAGGTTGACTATCTCTGGATTAGAAAATCTTCAGATATATCTCTGTCTAAAATTATCGAAGGATTTGAGCGAGTCTATCTTGTAGAAATAAAATTACTAACAAAAAACTGCCCAGATCCTTTTATAAAACACGTTAAAATAATAAAAAAAAATATTAGGTGGCAGCATCATACAATACATCTATCTATTAATGCATAATTATCATAGATTAGTTCATGCGTCAAATATGTTATTTTTACTTGAGATTCCCCATACAAACTAAGATAATGCCCCATTGACTATATAAATAAACAATAATACATGCTATAGTTCAGAGGAAGTTTTTGTTATGAAAATGTTTCTATTTGTGTAAGTATTGGTACAAATTTTAAGAAGTTTATTCTAACACTTTTCGCTGCATTAAACGTGCAACTTAAAACGTTTTATGAACCACGAATGCGCCATAGCGTGTCCATCGCTGTCGTTTTGTTTATTATTTCATAGGTGGAAAAAAGTCATTTGTTTCTTCGAGTTTCAATCAACAAGTGCTCTAAATCCTCTTAGTTTCTCGTGTTTGAAATACCGTAAGAATTCCAACAATAATATCCATCTCAGATGAAAATTTCTTTATTACATAGTAATTTCATGTTCTATTACAAGAAGTGCTTTGGAGTTTTAAAAACCTGTTTTGACACTGAGTATCATCCAGTTGTTGTATTATTATTCTATATTTGAATTTTGTGGTAGCTTAAATTTTTGTTTAATTTTTGTTGTTTTATCGGGGTGTTATAAAATATTTTTACGAGCTCCGTATTCCTGTATTTCATCAACTGGTATTTCGAGGAGCACTTAAAGGTGATGTGAGAAACCTCATTGACTTCTCATTTTTTACGCTTCTCAGATCGAGTAAATAACTGTCATAACACGTTCCTGCCGGAGTTATATTTTGGTTGAAATTAAATTTAACTCTCCGGATAATGAGTTTCGCCGACTATGTTTTGACTGATAATTGCTAATGGTAAAATATTTCTCGCCTTTCAACCTTTTGCGGTAGACAAATATTCATATTTTTTCCGCATGAATACTGGCATCTCGAAGTATGCAATGGCTCATAATTATTTACTCAGGGAGAGAGAGGCGTGAATCGTGATGAAGTTAACTTCTCACTGCCTATAACAACATGTTTGCTCATCCATGTTTTAATAGATCCGCTAATGGTTTTCAAGATTGTGTTAATCAAAATTAATTGAGTGAAACCGTTATGTGGCGCGTGTAAAATGCTTGAGACGGCGAGAACGCTACGCTATAATCCGTGCCCTCTTTTCAAAGACAGCAGTAATATTTTAGAAAATTATATTATGAATTCGAGCAGGAAATTCAGATATTAGTTTGCCCTCTGGCGGCTCGTAAACGCTAACGTCCTGTGGTACCAACTCATTACCTAAGGCCATGATCAGGATATTTTTCGAAATGAATCAAGCCAAATTGCAATATTGCGGGTGTATTAACGTCAGAATGCAAACAGATGAACTCAATCTCGAATATTGCCTCGTTAGTCTCGGGTAGAAAATCCACATTCCTTCACTTTTTGCGGAACTGGAGTCCTCAAAAGACATATCCCAGGAAAATTACTTCAAATGCTGAGTGCTATAGAAATAATCCGTTATAGAGTTGTCATATTTTTAATACTTCTCATTTCTTATTAGTATTTATTATTTAAAGGTGTTTCCCCTCTCCGTTAATTCTGTATTAAGGTTTTGTACTAAGGTAAATTCTTATAGAACAGGTATATTTTTATAGAAAACTTATATAGTGGTAATTTTTCGGAGGAAGAGTTTTACAATCAATTTTTATGAAATATTCCTATAAGATTTTAAACTGCTGGTGACATACTTTCGTTTGCTCGTGTAACTAAAGTGGCATGGTCGCTATTGCCCTTAAAAATTGCGAAAATGTTCATCTAAATTTCTGAGTATATTGCAGCGGGCTGTTATTAATAGAATGAATGTACGCACGCAGAATTAACTTTCAGGAACACATTGCATTAGTTTCTCCGTAAATAGCAACTGAAATCTAATAAGCCATCGTGTGACAGATTATTTGGAATTCTTTACATTTGAATCAAACTCATATAAAACTGATACTGATTTATTATTTACTGTTTGTATGTCTGTAAAATCATCTGCCGTGAGGACGGATGTATCTAAGAATATGCCCCTCCACCATTTGATAAAAAAGCATATGAGAGGGAATAAGGCTTACCGAGACGAGATGAGCGAGATGAAAATGCTTCAATTGGAACGAGTTAATGTAAGTGCCAGACAAAAACCATTCGAATAATGCATTTCATGGCATTTCGTAAGGAGTGACCAAGAAAAATGCCACTATTCAGCAATGCCCATACCTCAGTTGCTCTCGTATAATCAAAGTCATGAAGAAGACCGAGCGGAAAGTTAATAGAAAGAGCTCCCAGATAGCCAAGTGGGCTGGGTTCACGGTGAGGTGAAATGACCTCAGCTGTCGAAGCTCTTTTAAAACTACTACTATTACTACAAAGTAAGAAGAAGATGCATTTCCCTTTACCGAACCACAATAGAAAAATATTCCATTGATCAAGATATGGTAACAGGAACATATTATAGAAATAAAATCCTTTGGGAATAACTTTCTGTGAACACTCTCTATGACTGCTGTTTTAGACATTCTCATTGAAAAATCCACGGTATGTTTGCACTAAGAAGGCAGTACTTGCATTGGTGAGGACAAGCCAGTTGGCAGTCGTATGAGACCTCGGTGTGGATCAATCAAAATGACGCCTCGCATTCACCGCAGTGTTATATCCCTCATAAAAACCAAATAACGCGGCGACGCTGAAGAATTGCGTGTCACCTGAGCGAGGCGAAAGCACGTGTAGTTTGAAATCATCCTCGAGCGACTTTCTCGTCATTATTTTTGCTTCTTCCATTCCATCTCTCTCTCTCACTCTCGATGAAAATTTATAAGGTTTCGTCGTAAGCGCGGACCGGTTGGAGGAGCCGCGACTGCATTCGCGCCGCTAAGTTACGCGCCATCTTTGAGGAGAGATTCGTCTCGAGTAAAGCGTGAATGATTCTATTATGGCCAATTTTACGCACTCCGAATTTCGCACAATAGCGGTCCGCCGATTCCGTTTTTCATTTTTCTCTATCTGAAATTAACTAACGGAGAATTACGCCGCAAGATCCTCGGAGTATGAATAAGGTATGAAAACGAGCTTTAACAAGCCAAAATCGGTTAATCGGGTGTTCTTTATGATGGATGTCCGGTTACTCCTCAAAGAGTACTGACAGATGATGAGATATTACAGAATATGTCAGATTCATTTATTCGTTGTTTTTTGCTATTCCTCATCGAAGATTGAAAAATATCCGGAATTTCTCGAGTTCGATATAATTAATTTTTATAAGTCGCCAGACGAGCCTTGAAACGTAGCTGAAAAGTCGCTGAAATGAGAAAAAAGTACTCCTCTAAAAATTAGTTAAAACTAAAGTGACTTAAATTCGCTTTTATGAATAGACTATTTAAGTTTATAAATTGCTTAATTTGATTACACCCTTTGAAATTCTTGTTTTATCACCAAAACTTAAAGCAATTTTGATTTACAAGTGAATCAAGCGTTTAGTGTTGCAAGTACGTAAAATATGGTCCACGTAAAAAACATGCTAAATTGGTTGCTGGACATCGCTAAAACAATTAAACGTCGCTAAAAGAAGAGAAAATTCGCTAGATTTAGCAACAAAATCACTAAATTGGCAACTGTGAACTAGCATCTTTGGTTCATCGGAGTTTTCCATTTCCAATTAAATTACGTCAGAACCTTTTCTCATTCATGGTAGTCGTAAACTTTTAATAAAATTTAAATAAAATAAAAGTTTTGATCGAAAATGAATAGAGGTGTTAAATTTATTGCATTCAGAGTTATTTTGTTTTTATCTCTAGAGAAACAAAAGAGGCTTGTTACTTTTAATTATAAATAATTTATAAAGTTTAAACACTTTTGATTGGGACACGAGATTAATGTCCTTCAAATTTTATAGAAAGCATCTGAATAATGTCATAATTAAGCGGTCTTACATACGATAGTAGAGAATTCCGATAGGTGCAGAATTGTCAACCTTTAGTGCCATTGAAAATAGATTGGCATTAGTGTTGTCAAATTTATTGGATTCAAAGGAAGTTTTCAGGGATTTACGACTGTCTTGATAAATGACCACTCTCCATATCCTGGTGTCTCCCTCTTCTTATACTCAGCAGTCATACTATATTACAGATGGTTGTGTGATTGTTTTTTAGGAGGTCGATCTATAAATTGGCAAACTTCCATTGGAGTTCTCTGTCAGACAACATTGAGCCAGGATGCCGGTTTGGGCCTTAAACCCTTACAGTTACATTTAGTTACCAAAAGCTCTTGAGAAGGAATGAAGCTTACTAGGCAAAATGACTGAGATTTGCTTTCCACTCTTACCCAGAATGCTGGTTGTGTAAAACGTCTACGTAAAATATGAAAACATGTTGACTTTAGTTATAAAATTTCCTGTAAAATTCATTCAGAGTTCTCTGTTTCATTTGAATCGAAAGAAAAGTATCCCGGCGTTGATTATCAACAAAGAACGCTACATTACATTACAAGAACACCACGAACGCTGATAATTATATTCAGCTATCATTTGTCGCTTGCCATTTTATTCAAGTCCGATTCTTTCTGTGGTTATCTCAACTGTTTAACTAATTACAACTCTGCTTAGTATCTCATTGTTCATATTTGCGATGAAAACTTTATCTTTACTTTATTTTTTTTATGGATTTCTACCACTTTATATCTTCGCCCCTTTCGTTGCTGGGTCCTGTTTCCTCACTATCTACAACCGGCCCTGCCCATAAGGTATCCCTCACGACCTGACTCAGATTTAAATCACGGTCACAGATCTACTGCCATAAAAAAGGTCACTTGCTCCGTGATTTTCCCCAACTTTTGATATCCAAGGCTATTGTATCGAGGAACTCGTGAATGCCCTCAACATTTCGCTCCCGAACGTGCGACGCGCGTGTCTGTTATTTCAGGAAACTGATGGAAATTTCAGCACGTCGCTCCCGACTCTCCCATCGCAACGGGTCCACGTTCTATCTCCATCACATTCCTTGCTAAATAGCTTCAATGTCTTCCGTCCACGACTTCATCACGCCTGGATACCATGTTTCTGGTATACCGATTGAATGATTGGACGCTTCTGAATTCGGTCACCGGTTCTGCAGCCATTTTCTCTGAGCTATTTGCTCGAGAAAACCTAGTCAATTATTGCGGGTCCTCACCTTCCCCATCATTATTCCGTAAGGTTTTGAATAACGGTCAATTTGTACGCGGAACGCATTCGGAATTGTGAAAACCTCCCGTGCTCCAACTCCTGTATTTTTTCCAACAAGGACACGCTGCAATGTCTTCCTTTCCCTTAATTGTTACCGTAACGCGATTTTCAGAAACCCGGGAACGGGAGAATCGACGAGGCCTGAATTTGAATGATATTCTTTAATGGATGAGGTGGAGTGAAGGAATTTTCGACGAAGGATTTTCGTGATGCCCCCGAGGTCCAAAAAACTATCGAAAATCCGATTCGGCAATTTATATTCGCATCCGTAATTTGTGCGGCTTCCAGAAAATATTGTAGACTAAGAAGTTTGCCTGCGGCGAATTTCGCTATCGGTGGATTTTCGATAAGGCGTAGATAGGCATAGATTTAGTAATTCTCGGATGCCATCATCCGAGAATTACTAAATCTATGCCTACATTTTATGAGGGACAAAAACTTCCTCTCTGAAGTAAAACATTAGCACAAAGTCATTTCTATAGGTTGGGCTTCGATGAACCGAATCATAGTGATAAATCTGATAGGAATTAACATTTAGAAGTTTTCTTGATCTTCTCGTTGCCACCAAATGTGTCATTAAAAGTTGTAAGATTTCTTTATTCAGTGAAAAAGGGTGGTAGAAAAATTTTTCGGCCAATCTCTTATTGGTTGCCAAATAAAGCTTGAATGCCTGAGATTTGCTTACATCTCCTTTAAAAAATGAGAATAAAATGAAAGAGGTGCTGAAATTATGCATAGGTACCTCTATGAAAAAAATCGGGGGTAAGAAACTGTGTAGTTATGCATGTGTGTGTTATATCGTATGTATATACATTCTATGTATAGCGCTTGATTTTCTTGTAAATGTTTGAAATACCAGGATTATCAATTCTCTACTGTTACATTTAAGGCCAATATTTTAATTCTACCACCGTCACTACCGTGCTAAGCTCATGTGCATTAACATTCCTATACCTGGTAATCAAAGGAATGCAGTTCATAGCTGTTGCAAGCGAGAAGTAATTTACGCTCATTGGGAACCGGAAATTAAACCAGAAATAACGTATAATCATATTGAGATTAGATCAGAATGACTTACGTTAGATAAAACATATTATTACTAGTTTCTAATTCATTATTAAGATCAATGAAGTAGTCAAAGAAAAAACATTAAAAACAAAAGGAGTTACTATAATAAGAGAAAGATGAAATTAGTAAAGTTACTAATTAGGATTTATGAGGAGAATTATGCTTTCAAATGAAAATTTGTTCGTAAAAATAGACACCTGGAGGGTGGTATGCAAATTGATGTCACTAAAGGGTGGGATGTCCGACATAATGTATTGAAATTGATTTCACAACAACAAAATAGAACGAACTTGTGTACTAAAAAGGAACCGCAGCTTGATGTTACGGAATGTTCCCTCTTTCAATCTCAAAATTATGGGGTTCATACCAAATACAAAAACTTGCCAATTACAACAACCACAGGAGATTTTCGCCATTTTTTTATTGAAAATCATTTCTCCTATATTTTCATAATGAGAGAAAGTCAGACGTGACTAAAATAAGCCCTTCCAAAGAACTGGACTCAGAGAAATGTACATTGTAATCGTTTGGAAACTTTTCGTAACGAAAAACTTTGAATCCGAGCGCCATTGATAATCATAATACACGAATAGACTACTTGTACTCGGAATGACCATGCTTCACATACTTCAGCTACTATTGTTACGCAATTGTCCTTCTGCCTTACTGGTTTTCATGGACCCAGCATCCTCCATGCTTTCGTCTGGGTGCGCCATATTAAAAAGTCTCCGGAACCGCCAATTACTCTGGCATTTCCTTCCTAATTCGTTATCGGGCCAATTTGACTAAGCGACTTGTTCTCCCTATCCGCTGCCTGGCGGTAATTCGATCGTTTTCACTTAGTCTCGCTACTTTTCCTCCATTAAATTTCTCCCGATTAACCGTTCCCACTAATGGTCCAATAAATTAAAAGCTAAGGCCTTCGGAGTCTTCTCCTTAGCGCCTAGAACCACCGTCATAATTTGGCATCGTAGCTGCAAACACGGAGAAACTGATTACGGAGCCCCGATGGAATGACCCGCTTTGGCTCTATCATTCCGATGGCGCATCCAAGAAGAGATTGAATCTCACTCCGGGTAAATAATCATTTTTTCACCGCGGAACTAATGCTACCTTTTGTGATGCATAATGCGGTCGATTATGCAGATCCAGCCCGATCGCATTCCGTTTCCATCTTGCGCGGGTGAATAATTCATGAATTCCCATTATAGGGTTTGCATCGCGCCCGGGCGCTCTAACTCAAGAGGTGCTCTCATAGGTTAGGTTGGAAGAAAAACAAAGCTCCTCACATTTCTTCCTTTTTTTGTTGCCTTGCTCATTTCACTAGATCGACGCCTCTTGCCCCGTTTGGTGTTTGTCTTCGAGATAAACCTGTGGTTCAACCTTATTAAGGACGAATGTGATAATGGGTTGCGTTGGAGTCATCGATATTGTAAGACGGACTCCCTGAACCTGGTCGCCATTTTGGTTACCCCGCATCCCTTGAGGAGAATGCGTTCCTTCTTGAAAAGATGTTGGACGCATACTACTAGTGGTGTGAGAGAAGTTTCATTGGGGTCATCCACTTCATAAGTGATAGTGTATCATCAGTGGGAGTCAGAGGAAATTTATGAAATCAGTAACGTTTGCTCAGAATCACACATGCAGGAACCTGTTTCGATAGCTGTACTTTATGCACACATTCCATGATAGGAGTAGTGAATGTTATAATTGTTAGGGGCATGTCAGCATTAATATCACTTTTTACAGATGTCCCACGTCGTTTCTCTACATCAGAGACAAAATATGATTTTAATGATAAATATTTCCTATGTTTGATCTTCTGAAATCGTCCCATCTGATTTTTCTTTATCGCATATAGGAGGGAAATCTCGCCGATACTAATAGAGTAGTGAGAACGAACGAATTATTCTAACTAAAAATCACACGGAAGTTTGGTCACAATACAAGGCTTTAAAAAACTAAAACTTACTTCATTCCACAGATATCAACCGGTTTCTATGTATTCACGTCATCATATGATGATTAACATAATCCAGATTTTTTAAAGTCTTTGATAATGTTAGTAATCCAAGTGAGACGCTGAAGGCAAAAGCTCCTCAAAAGTGTTTTTTCGAAGTTGTCCTCCGAAGGTCCCGTATTTTTTGGACGGTTTAGTCTTTTAATAGTGGGTCGTATATTTTCTTCACATCAGTGTAGTTAAACCTCGATGTTGTTTGTGGAATGTATTGCCTTTTCCTATAATTTTTTGCCTAAGTAGCTTTGTCTTTGAGGTGTTACAATAAGTGCTAAAAATGTTTCCGTGTTCCTACGCTCTGCTCTCTCTTTCTTAATTCTCGCATTGGAGTAAATCCTTCAAGTTCTTAATTTTCCGCTTCAATGACTGCAGAATCTCTTATTTCCATTTTCTTGTTGGTCTTGAAAGCCTAATTATGTTCCTAGTCTCCCTCTAATCTCGCCAATTGCTAAAGGAACAATGGGATAGCATTAAGTATAAAATACTTCGAACCTTTCTTTCTATCTGCGGGAGTACATACGTTACTAATCAGTTATTCTCAGAAATTTTATCCTATCAATGAGGGTTTCAATTTTATGTGGAATCAGATGTTTATTTACCTACATACACGGAAGAATAATATTTTTTGTCTAATTTTATATCGAAAGGATGATAAATAAAAAGGTTTTGAAGATATGAATATTACTGATATTGTGATTTAAGGACAGTAAATATTATTACGAATTTATTTCCTTATCTTTACAGGAAGTTAGTAATTAAGAAGATTTGAATAAGTATAGAAGTATTTTTATTGACCGATTCTTCGTTGTTTAGCAGACATGATTCCTAGTATGTTACGTATAGCAACTATGTATTCATAGTTGTTACGCACTAGGAAATAAAAATCAAATTTCAGAGTTTTTAAGATTCAGAGATATTGTGTGAGAAGTGTATGTATGTCTAGTGAATTCAATTATGAAGGTTATGTGCCTCCTCATGATGTATAAAAGTATGGTGGTTTCCTGATATTAAATATCTCATCAGCCATTTCTTTCCTTGGGAAGAAACACGCCACAGCAACTAAAAAAGAGTGCTGGAGAAATTATCAATGTGGCATTAAGCATTTATTCGCAATTTTAATGATTTTAAATTTAATACAGTTTCTGAAAAATATACTTAGCGCCTGCAAAAATACTTTTCTTTGGAAGAAAAACCTTAACCCTGTGTCCAAATGCTGACTATATTACTTTGAGGGAAACATGTTTTCAGTCGGTTTAAATACAGCATTTAACTACCTAACACTTATTATGCATGTAAATACCTCTGAAAGCCCATTCACCCTCAATTCAAGTGAGCGGATATTTATTCCGGGAATATTATTGTAAACATTGCATCGATAGTGGACTCTCCATTAGTCCCTCCAAGTTGAAAGAGCGTTCTGTTGAAGACAGGCCACTCCTCGCCACGTGTCTATATGAAGTATTAGCGGAGATTTTGTTTTGCCATTAGCGCTAGACCGCAAACATCGCAAATTCCTTTAAATTTGCATAGGCTGTCGATACATACTAACACGCATGCGTTATTGTTAGCATCGCCTCTTTCAGTGAAAGGAGGTGAAGTTTTCTCCCGGGTTATTTTAGGAAACGATGACATTATTGCCAGCCTTATGGGAAAATATCGAGAAAGGTGCGGTTTTTATGAAAATGAATGCCATGACACTTTTCTCAGAAGCAGACTTCTCTATGAATCAAAAGGGATTTACTTACGATGCCTTGGAAATCTCGTTCAATTAGCAGTCATTCTCATCTTTGGAGAATGTTTATACGGTTAGCATTGGCGCTACTGCAATTATAATTGTTGTATTTTTAATTTAGTAAATCTACTTCAGAGCGTAAAATTAATAGCAGAAGTATTGCTTGTGATGAAGATTTTCATTTGGATATTCATCAATTAATATCATACGTAAAAAGTTCGACAAGATTTTCTTGATTGGATCTCAGGGGAGACTGCCACTAATTATCAATATTTTCTCGAGAATAGTTCATATGTAAATAAAGGACACCCTATTTAGAGGAACAGTAATGACGGATTTTAATCTAAACTTGTTAGTCATTTACTTCTTATTTTCGTTGCTTTACCATATCCACTGATTAAGACAATGACGACACGGTTCTCGCAGCGACGCTGCATCATCAGGTGCATTGTTGCGAAACCCGGGTCGCCATTGTTCTATTCAGTGTAAGCAATAAAGTTAACATTATAGACTTCTCTCTCTCACGACCATAAAAGTTGAGCCTGAACTCATTAGTTGCTTGCTTTGGATGCTTGAATTGCCATATAATAATAATAATGACAGACATCACCATTAAAGCCAATAGACTGGATATAATTCTGATTGATGAAATTAATCAGGAAGGTTTAATAATTGACAAAGCAACAACTCTCAATTCCAATCTTCAGAGCACTTCCTCAAAAAAATAACCAAGTACTCTGAGTTGGCAATAAAATAAAAAAACACTGGAAGTAAAAAATATAATGGATCCGACTAACTAGAACATCCTTAGAATCTGACCAAATGCATTACGACTCTTTTATTATTAAAATAGATAATCTTTATGAAAAATGTTGTTCGATGAAAGGGAAACTCTCTTTTCTTCAGACTATTTCGTAGACATCTAATTTTAGCTAAAAAGAATTGCTTCATTTGCCTATGAAACATTTCTCTATGAAGGCAACTTATTACAATAAAAAAGTGATGAATTTAAATTAGTTAATTTGTTATTATTGTTGGCCAGACAATATAACTGATAGCTTGAGAAAGATTCAAGAATATTCTCTTTAAGTATCAAACATTCTATGGATACACTCTATTCCTTCCAAAAACAAAACGTGTTACAAACTGCTTTTGAAATGTTGTCCACCTTAATGCTTGTTTTTCATTTTCTTTAAATGACTTTAAAATTACGATCAACAAGGTTGAGAGAAAATATACGGCAAAGTTCAGCCATTTTTTCAGAAAACAGAGAAGGCTATTGAATTGATAATTTAAAGTAATTAACAACGTAAGAGAGGAGAAAATTTTGGGAAATTGATTTTTATTGGGGTATTTCAGCTCGTTAGTTTTGCTTCCTTGGCATCTCCTTCCTTTTCACTGCCGGTTTCGTTTCTTTTATTTACCTCTCGTGTATCATTAACATTTAAAATTACTGTTCTCTTGGGAAGTTCTCCAATAACTGAATACGTTGTGGCCCAAGGTAACTAACTTCAAATTGTCCTTAATTGTGGGCATCCGTGGTTTCCGTTTTGAAAGAGGAGGACGAAAGGTGTAAGCATTCCCTCCGTTCTTTGAAATTTTTCATCAAATCGACTCATATGTATTTTGCTTTGTTCCAGTCTGAGAAGTACCTCCAAATCAAATTGTGACGTTTTCCCATGCTTACACAAGCCCTCTACCCCTAATATGATAAATGATTGAATTAATTGTAAGCACTTGTACAGTAGACCCTCGGTTTTCATTGGTTCGCAATTCGATAAAATCACATAACGATACGTTCATTAGGAAATTGAGCTTCAAATTACGATTTCTGACCCCTACATATACATGTTTCCGATGGTGTGTTCCATTGCGATAGGCAGACACTTCGACTAAGTTCCGACCCTAATAAATTATTAAATTTATTATATTTTATTCAAATAAAGTCCCTAAATATCCTTGAAAGCCCTAAATATCTTTAAAACCTATCACAAACATTTTAAATTAAACTTATACTTTGAACGAGTTACCGGCTATCAGTATATTATTGGGCTGAAAACACGATATTTCTACAATACGATTGAGGGTGTGGAATGGATTAATGTGGTAAAGTGAGGGTCTACTGCATTACGAATTTTTTAAGTCTTGGTTTTCCATAGCTTGAAACGAGTCGGTGATCTCTTAGGAGAAGATAAAGCTCGTGAATGTGCATTTTCAATTTCTTCAAATAGGACTCGAGTAAAACTACGTAAACCAGGAAATGATACTTGGGTTTCCACCCGTCCAGGCTTCTGTCGGCATTGGAGAATTCAGTTAGTCTCAAGTCCAGTGGGAGACCCTCCTGGACTTCGTAAATCTACACAATAGTCTTTGGTTGGTTTCACATATCTAAACATACAACAAAATGACCCTTTTCTCTTTCTTTCCACATCCTGTAGATTTTTTCCATTGTCTGATATGTACGGGAAACAGTTTTGTATACATTATATTTCAATCAAAAGTGAAGGTGATTTTCAAGCTCATTGAAGTATTATTGTCAATTCATTCGCAGGTAAAGAGTTAACCATGAATATTTTAATCTTTATTGGAAGAAGCTCTGATTGATGACTGTGATTCCCAAAGAGGGCATCGATTTGATCTTTTTCCTGTGATATCGTAGCAAATAAATAATAGTACATTTTCTACTCTGATACTGCAAAAACTACATTTTCGAAAGCCATGATACAATAAATCATATTTCATAATTCCTTCATCTTGTCCTAGGAATGTATAATTCTTCTAGAGTTTTCAATGAACGATTTTTACGTATATTCCGTTAAAATGATCTATATTGCTGTATAAGATTTCATCAGTAGTTACCGATGACCTACGAAGGATCTCTTCTTCCTAATTATGGGGCTTTTTCCATTGATAGAACTGAAGAAAATGACGAAAATTAAAATATATTTTGGTCATGAAAAATTCGGTTACCATTGAGTAATATTTCCTTCATTGATAATAATGGAGCAAATATTGATGGAGATTCAGTGAGAATTTACCTTTAGAGCGACGTTAGTAATACCAGTATTTCTAGTTTCCTCGTCAGCATCGTACAGCAACTAGTCTCATCCGAATAACCGGTATCTCAAAAATACATCGAAACCAATTAAGCATCTCCGAGTCGCTTTCAAATAGGGCGGGCGAGTTAATTTGTGGCCGCATATCTAAGAAGTTGAGGCCTGTAGACCACTCTTATGTTGCTAGCTTGTTACATATAAATAATTCAATAGTGAACCTCTATCCTCCCCTGAGATCAACCGCGAGTGTTGGTGTGACACCATAGCCTTTTTTCATTAAATTGTTACATTAAAATTACGGAAAATTATCAACTTATTTTTTCTTTTCTTGTATATAATCCTTTCTTATAGGTATATTCAAATTCTAAGATATAGGTTTGTGTACTCTTATCCATGTGGGCCATTTTTTACGCATAATTGTCTTTAAGAGTTCTATAAGATCAAAATTGTCTCCTCGAGGGAAAAATATGAATGGAAACAGTAATAAAATCTATTTTTATCATGCATAATTATATGGCGATACAATAGTAAAAAAGGAAACTAAGCTACAACAAACAATTCAAGACTCATCACGTTTATTTCAGACTAAACCACATTGTTAAAGAGAAAAAACGACGTGTACCATGTTGTGCATGGAAACCTTGGGTCGTGCATCTTTATATTTACAATAGTACCCTGCAAGCCGCCGTATGGCGTATGGCAGGGGCTGTGAAAACACCGAACCTATTAATAATCTACATGGTTGGTATCCCTAATACTACCAGGAAGAGAGACCAGTACCCACTAGCTAACCGTTCTCACTAAAATCTCCCGAAATTTCTTTGACGTCTGGTCTCTGAAATCGCTCGCTGAGTACGAGAATGTTTTGTGACTTAGTATTAAAATTGCTGATTTAGCTCATACTTTTCGGAATTAAGTGTGGAGTGACATCTACATCTACATTAGTACCCTGCAAGCCGCCTTTCGGCGTGTGGCAGGGGGTGCAAGCACCATGAATTTACTGAATTTACTTCGCTAATCTATTACTTTCGCGTATCGTTCGCGGAAAAAATGAATTCTTGTATCGATTCGTTTTAGCATCAATTTCTCTGATCTTTCTCGCAGTGTCTGAACGGCCTATGTAACATGGGGGGCGCATTATGTCAGCTACATCATCTACGAACGTGCTTTCTCTAAATTTATCAAGGAGATTTAGTCTTTGTCTAAGCCTTCGATTTTCTAAAGATTCCCATCCTGCGTCCTGAAGCATTTGCGTTACACTCACTGTCTTGTCGTAACAATTCTTTACAAAACGTATCGCCTTCCGTTGCACTTTTTCTAATTCCCGAATACAACACTTCTCTGCAGGGTCCCATACACTACAC
>KZ308318.1:442273-452792 GCA_000376725.2 Ladona fulva
TGCATTTAACGTCATTAGAAACATAGTGATCCTTTTAACCTTCGAAAGTTGTAAGATAATGGGATAAAAAGTAGCCTGTGTGTCAATTCAGGGCATACATTATCACACTTTCAGATTTCATGAAAATCGGTTAGATAGTTTTTGTGTGATTTGATAACAGACAGACAGACATTCCTTTTTAAATAGGTGTTTTGGACTCAGCATCACTTCTTATTACCATATGTACCACTTTTTAAAAATATTATTTAATGTACTGAAACATCTCCCTTACAGATTTATTTATATAAGTATAGACGAGAGATCTTAAGAATACTACAATTATAATAATAATATAATGTATTTATTTGGGTGAGATTCAGACTAAAAGTCCTCTTCCATTCAAGCCATTGTCATTTTTCATACATTTTTTTTATTTTAAATAGATATTTGCTAGTACTATTTATATTTTTTTCAAATATATTTCTGTATTTCTTCTGACTTGTCTTATGTATAAACATTTCTTAAGTATGGTAGTACATACTTTGGGATGTATATTTCTTACAGCAAATATCAGTATTACATTTTCATTTCATTTACACTTTTTTGCAGTTATCTTTCACCATACAACCATGAAGCATCAACACATTGCTCACCAGAAGTAAGGAGGAGATCTCAGGTTTATGACCCGCAGTCATCTCGATTGCCTCCCCCACCACCTCCTTCCAACTCAGGAACACCACCTCCCTTGCATTCATACAACTCACCGAGTCACTTTTATCCCACACCTCCTCACCCTTTCAAACAGCAGTCATACCCCCATCAATCTCCATCCAATTCCCACACTCCTCCTCTTCCAAACCAACCTCCACCAATTCCTTCTCAACCTCCTCCACTTCCATCTCATCCACCTCCTCTTCCCTCATCTCAGCCTCCACCATTGCCATCACAACCACCTCCTCTTCCATCCCAACCACCACCCTTACCTTCTCAACCTCCTCCCATGCTTCATCATCCACCAAACTCTTTCCCTCTAGCCCAGCCCATTCCATCTCATTCTCACCATCTGCCTCCCCGGTTACAACATCCTCACCATCATAACCAGCACCTTCCACCCCATTCCCAGCAACCATCTCCCCATTCCCAACATCATTCACAGCAACCTCATTCTCATCCACCGTATCCTCACTCTCAACACCCACCTAATTCTCAGCATCCACCCCACCATTCACCACACCATTCTCAACACCCAGTTCCTCATCTTCCTCACCCTTCTCAAAATCAACAACCTCCTCCTACTTCTCAGCATCCATCTCATTCTCAACACCATCCTCCTCACCAACAACAACCTCCTAGTTACCCACAACCTCCTCATCACCCACAACTTCCTCACCATCCAGCGCAGCAAAGTTCTGCACATGTTCAGCATCATTCTGCTCAACAGCGCTTTCATACCCGTCCTCAAAGTTCACCCACACAGCCTCCACCTTCATCACAAGCTCCTCCATCCCAGCTGCTCTCTCCTCCTTCCCAAACACTCCCTCCCTCTGCACAACCTATCTCTCCCTCTTCTGAAACCATTCCTCCCGTACCTCGAACCCAAACCCCCAACTCTCAACCCCTATCACCATCTCCCCAACAACTCCCACCTCAAGCTCAGCATACCGATCAATCTCAACCCCCTATTCCTCCTTCTCAGCCTCCCCCTCCCTCTCCTCTTCCCACCCACACCTCCCGCCCCCCTCCATCTCCGCAACTACCCACATTTTCTCATCTTCCTCTCAAATCTCACTCCTTGGAAGCCATTGTGCACGTGGTGGACTCTCGTCCCGTCCATCCCCAATCACCATCCGAGTGTCCGACCCCGGATAGCCGATCTTCCGCCGGAGAGCCGACTTCCATCTTATCGAATGGGGCGAGGGAACCTCTCTCCCCACAAACTCCTCGTGGTGTGCTGCTGTCGCCGTCGGAAGGGGGACGTAGGAACACGGAGGGTGCTTCTGGAGGGGCCCGACCCAGACTGGGCGTCCGCTTCATGCCAGATGAGGTGATGGAAGAAGAGAGGTGGGGACTGAGGAAAACAGCCTCGGATTCTAATGCAAGGGACCCTGCTGCTTGGAATAGGTGGCGGTACCGTCGGGGCTCAGGGGCTTCCTTGGATGGAAGTTGTTCGACGTGCTCGTCGTCGAGCTCATCGACGGACGATGAAGCTGTTTACCGTTTGCCACCTCAAAGAGCTTACGGAGGTGTTCGGATATCGTACGTTCCGAATGATGCGTTGGCTTACGCGAGGAGTGACAACCTTCCACCAAGACAGAGGTCGACTTCGGCGAGCATGCCCTCCGGGAAAGAGGATAAGAGCTGTATTATATCCTGACGTGTTGTGCGCGTTGATTACCCTCATACCCCGAGTTAAATGGTGCTTGTAGTGCTTAATTCATCCCGAGGATTCATTTCGAAGCAGTAAACTTTGAGAAAGTGATCCTAACTAGTGAAGTTTCCCATTTCAGTGATGAATTAATTGGATTATATGAATACTTTTAGTCAGTTAGTGTTTGGACACAAGAGGAACTTAATGAAATCCTTCATTAGAATGGTTGTTATGATATTGTAGTATAATAGCTCCTAATATTGGAGAGCCCGTATCGTCATCGGCATTACAAAAGAGCAAGCCAAATGCCACTGAATGGCAAGTTGTGTTTTTTGTACAATTTCCTTTATTTTTGTGGAATTTTATCATAATTAAATATTATTCTTANTTAGCTCATACTTTTCGGAATTAAGTGTGGAGTGACATCAATTTAAAGCAAAGTCTAACATTATTGTGAAAAGAAAATGCAATAAAAAACTTTCTTTGTTCTCCAGAGAGTAAGAAAAAGAAGCTTGGAACACGGCTGTATATGAATTAGAGGTTTAAAAACATTCCGTAAGCCGTCTTTCGGCACAAAAACTTTCGGCTTTTCCACAAAGGAAGTGAAATTCCTTTATGTTTGTGGAAACCCCCCGAGGATGGAGGCTGTGTCTCCGAAATGATCATTGGGCTTCCCAGAAATCGGTAATCCGGAGCTTCCCGTTTGTCTCTGAGCGCGAGTTCCGCTTGCAGAAAGACTGCTTACGGAGTGTCTTTAAACCTCCAACTCCAGAGAGTAATTTTAAATGTTTCCCTAGTATATCAAGAAAAACTTTAACTAAGGAAAATTATTAGATAAGAAAAAATCTTGTTAACTAAATCTGAAAGAGAAATGTTCTGTCAGATAAGTATTGCTCAACAGAGTCCGAAAAGCAACGAAAAAATCTTCATTTGCCGAAAAATAGTTAGAAGGGTCACTCCTTACCTGAGGCATCATTGTATATTTTGATGGCCTATCGCACCAGGTGGTATTCGCAAAAGAATCAATATTCCTCAGACCGGAGTTAGTGAACCCATTCTCCGAGAAAAAATTTAAATGGTATGGTAAATGAAAAAGCCATTCCTTCTTAGAGGTCTTCCGCCCCCAGTTTAATTTATATCATCAATCATCTTCAAACTTTTTTTCGTCTCTTCCGCAGGTTCACCTGTACTTCTCAGCCCTGCCAGAGGAAGTGGTGCCGTACGTGGGCTCCGCGGGCGAGCGGCACCGGGTTCGACAGCTGCTGCGCCAGCTCCCGCCACACGACCACGAGCTCCGCTACGCTTCCCACGCCCTTTCCCCTGAGGAGAGGAGGGAGCTGCGCCTGTTTTCTGCACGCAGGAAGAGGGACTCTCTGGGAAGGGGATCGGTGCGACCCCTCCCACCGCCCAACCCTCAGCCATGCCTTGCGGTTGGTGAACCCACTCATCCCATTTATCTCTCTTTCCATCGCCCAATTAAATCCCGTGAATCACTCGTAAACGTGAGAAATCAGCTCCGCAGAGAATGAACATTTTTGCCCTAACGAGAGAAGAGTATCGCATGCTTCCGTCTGAGACCTCCTCATTGACCAACACCGCAGCTCATAATTTGTTGTAATACTTGTTGAATTGTTCAATTGGGGAATTAAACTGCATTTTCTCAGAGTCTGATTCCATTTCTTTCAGTGATGAAAAAGATTATCGGTCCGGAACGCAAATAATGGGTTATAATCACGGAATTCCAAAAAAATTCCGAAATCTTCATTCTTACCTTAAGCTTAATCAAATCATCGTTAATCTTTCTACACACAGTTATTATTACAGCACAGTTATTAACGAAGAATTTTCATTTCTTAATAATTATCTTTCATGCGTATCCTCTGCTGGAATTAATAAAGAATTTCGTCAGTTTTATTGTTGGAAAATATATTTTTTCTTCCTATTTCGCTGTCCCGACTGTAATAATTATATGGATTTTTTTAGCATACGGTATTCATTTTTATATTTATGCTATCTTATTATTATTCCAGTGTATGTTACTGTTTAATCCCGCTACTTGTGAAAAAGTTCCGCTAACTTTAAAAATTATTCTAAGTTATGGAGCCTCATGGGAAAGCCTCAAATTCCATCGATTTACATTCAAATTAGGTTTTGTCAGAGTTCAGAGATGTTTGCCTCGAATATAACAGGATATAGCAAGCATTAATTTGCAAACCATGCACTGGATTAAATTAAGAATAATCGTTAAAACTCTCGTCAAATGAACTCCTATTTTCCCTGTTTGAATGGTAGGTAACAATGTGGTGTGCCGCTTCCTGAATTGGCATTGAAAAGTTTAAGTAAAACTTTTATCAGAGGAAGAACTTTAAATTAAAACTCTGTTATAATGATTAGTTATCATAAAATTGACATCGCAGGCCTTCATTTGGTGGTCCTCCTTGTCATAATACGTAAAAAGTTATAACCTTGAAGAAACAATTGATGTTAACAAAAGCAAATTCAGCAGTTCTGCACCATTTTTCTGCTCTTCTTTGCTGTGTTGACCTTGATGATACGCAAGGAAAGGGATAAGGATTGCATTGCACGGAATATCATACGTCTGACAATATTCTTGAGGAGAAACGGACATGTCCCGGTCCTGTCAGACTTTTTTCGTGTCATTTTCTCCTCGGGAATAAACCTAGATGATCACTCAAGTTGTTATAACATATTTTGTTGTTATTTTAATGTATTGGTAAGCATAATAACTTAGTTTGCGATTTATGAGATACATGAAATCTTCGGATTCAGATCAGTGTGGATTGTTTGTGGTGCAGTATAGATTAAAATAGACCTGTTATTTATTTCTTAACCATTGGCATACGTTCGATCCTTCCGCAGTGCGGGGAGATGGTGCCAGTTGGCGAGTTGGTGGTGTATGCCTCTCGTCTGGGTCCCGGGGCCTTCACGCACCCATCCTGCTTCACGTGCTGCGTCTGCGAAGAACTTCTCGTGGATCTCATCTACTTCGTGGGAGCGGGCAATCGGTTAGGTGCCATGGGCAGAGAGTTGACGGACACTACCAACCCCACCTCTTCTCCAAGAAGGAAAAGGAACAGCTTGCCTCTCTTCTGCGGCAGACATCACGCCGAGACATTGAAACCGCGGTGCTCAGCTTGCGATGAGGTGGGTACACTTACGGAGAAGATGTTGAAATTTCGTCATTGTGGGTATCGAACTTACTTTGAAAGCATTCCCGAAAAGAAGTGAATAAGATTTACATAACTCCGTTTCGAAAATTGCCAGGGAACAACGGGCTCAACGCGTGAGGTCTGAATTTAAAAAGAATTTTTAATTTTCTACTCCCCAGGGAAGAGCTTGTTCAATCCTCCTCTAGCTACGCCGGTTAGGAAAGTTTCGAATTCGTCTGCGTCAATCCAGACAGATTGGAATTCCTTTCTAAGGCTACGGTTAACAAAGAAGGTGGGCTAGAGAAAAAGATTCATTGAAAATCAAATAGGCTGGACATTGAAATCTCGTTCCGGAGAGAAATAAGTTAATTCTCTAGGTTACTTTTGTGAATTTCATACAAAAAAAGGTACCCTCTGATTTTATTGGTTTAAACTAAGGAATTAATTATCCAGTGCTGAATTCTGTACATCTTAAATCAGTGGCCTTCGACTTCTCCTGAGTGAGTGTCTTGAATATCTGTTGACTCCTGTAGGCCGTGATTCATACAGCAGATATCTTTCATAAATTCTGTGTCAGGCTTTCTGCAGAGTCATTAGAATCTGAATGCTATCATTATTATTTTTTTAAGATGTAATTTTCTATGATGTCGGTCCTCTTTGAAAGCTTCCTACAGCTATGCTTTCTGCAGGAAAAAACTAAAACTATGCACATGTGGGATGTCAAAAAATTCGTACTACAATTCCGAATTACTAGCATTGGCTTTTGTTGAAAAAAAATGACGGACATTACTTTTTGAACAGTCCTTGTATCATCATTTTCCATAAGATAATATTTCAGTTTTCAGTTTCAGGATATGTAAATAAAATCATTCTTCACCAACCGTGGTTTTACAATTGTGCATTTTGTTACAATATTTTATCAAATTTTTATTTTATTTTACTACACGCCTATAACATATAATGGTTTACATGCTTCTATGAGTACATTTAATTTTTCATAAATAAGAGAATAAACAAAACAACAACTAAAGTAAAGAGGCCACCAAAAGATCTTTTAACCATCCAAAAATAATAAAAAGCCATGTAAATGAAACTTATTCTCTATATAAACTATTGAAACTATATGAAACTTTGGTTTCTCCAACTTTCCCTTTAAAAACTGTGGAAGATCTCACCTTGCAAGATTTCCTTACAGAAACTATATCTAATATGAGAATTAAACTTTTACCAATAGCTGCCTCGCTTTTGACTTGGAATATCCTAATTAATTTTACAGGATCAGATTGGTAGGAAACATTAAACAGCTCAGTCTTGATATAAAGTTAGCTACAGGTTTTTCTTTGAATTGATTTATTTATATGTATCTTCTCTTTGCCAAAACCTTGAACTTATCAAATTGTACATAAATCACTCAAAATTAGGCAAATTATATTTGTTAAAATTTCTCCTTGTCAATAATAAAATTTTCCTAGACCACATTATGTTCACTGAGTAATTTATGTTAACATTTACTTGTAATCAAAACTGGCAGTAATTTGTAGATATTATCATCACTCAATAATTTAAGATTGTACATACATGACTAGTTACAACAACTATTTACATTGATTTATTTTTAAGTAATACTCCAAACCTTTGGAATTATTTACAGATTATCCTGGCAGAAGAATGTACTGAAGCAGAGGGAAGAGCATGGCACATGGCCCATTTTGCCTGTATGGAGTGTGACAGGAGGCTTGGGGGTGAGCGATATATCATGAGAGATGGACGCCCATTCTGCCTTTCCTGTTTTGATACTCTCTTTGCTGAATTCTGTGATTCTTGTGGAGAAGCAATTGGAGTTGACCAAGGTAAATGCTTCGGTTTATGATGCTAACTGGAACTGCTTGTTTTCTTTTTACTTAAATATCCGATTGAGTCATTACTTTCAAAAATCAACCTTAAGAGTTCAAGTAAACAGAGTGAATGGGAAGAGGAGACAATTATGCCAAATGTACTCTCAAAAGTAAAGATGTATTTCCCTTTCAATTATTTGGGCATTATCAGTTTAATTTTAGTTCAATTCAATTCCTCCATCTCTGTTACAGTTGACCAGTAGCTTATCATATCGACTCATTACATAATTTAAAGAATAATATTCAAAAGCTCTTTCACATTCTTGTGTGAGTTTGTGAGATTATTTCCAAATAATCTTCACTATTAATCAGCAATTTGCCATCTGTTTGAGTTTGGTCCAGTTTTCCATCAATAGTAGTATGCCCTATTTGGTTCAACAATATAAGTTAATGCCATAGAAAAACAAATTTAAATGTGTGTTGAAATTATTTTGAATAAATTGCTAAAAATCTCCTCCACTTAGTTAATCTAAAATTTCCATGATAATTTATTTCAAGTTGTTATTTGTGAGAGATTTTTAATAAAACTTTTCATAAGATCTTGAGGTTTGAAAGCAACAAAACTTATTTACTAACCTAATATTGAATATCTTGATATTAGTTCCATGACACCATGTATGGAAAGGTTCTTAGGAGAATATTTATAGTTAAGAATTATTTACAAATTCTTGGAGAAGCTGTAATTTTCTTTGAGTTTCATCTGTAAAAGAAATATTTTATTTTATTTGAAGTGGAGGTAATGAAAATATAGGTTTAAACCTTTTCACCTCCTCTAAGTTGTTAAGGAGTTAGTAAACATTAACCTATTAAACAGGAGGATCTTGTTCTTGAAGTATAATATGTAGAGTGAAATTCAAAAAGGTTAAAACAAAATAATTAGAAAAGATGATTAGAAATGATAAATTGATATATGTTTTGTTTGGAATTTCCACTATATTTCTAAGGATGTTACTTTTCATGCTACTAGTTTGAGGATGTGTGTGATGTAAATTTTTAGCTCATCTTTTGATGGATTTCTTTATCTTATACCTGAATGATTACTCCTTGAAGGACAAGTGATATTCAAGCCTGCAAAGTAAAAGCATGCTCATTTTCAGGTGCCATTAATTTCTTTACCTACCATTAAGTCTCAATTTGTTTTTTTTTTATATATTTGACAAGTGTTTGCAGTTGATCATTTCCTGTACATAGTCCTTTTACCCTTACACCTCAGAAGCCATTCATTTGTCAGTTCTGCCAGATCATTCATAAATCTAAGTCTGCAGTCAAGAGAGGATCTTTTTTTGTTACATGACTGTTGATGATTACATTATTATATTCTCATTTTGAATATGTAGATATTTAAATCATGTGTATTACATTTTATTAAATATTAAAAAAGATACTCTGTTTCAATTTGGAAAGTCCTGCACTTGAAGGAACTTGTACCTTTTATTAATTTCTTGTAAAGAATTTCCATATTAGTAAACATTGTTTATTATTCCATCAGTGATTATTATACTCTGAGAATTGTTTGAAAATGAGTAGTAAACTCTGAGAGTTTGAAAGTTTTCTTTATTCTTGTTCTCATACAATTCAGTGATAGTTGATGGAAGTGAATATAAAGTGAAGTAATGTATGAATATAAAGTGGTTATTATGTTAGCACTAATATGTTAAAATGTGTAATCTTGCAATAAATTTCTATTTTTTTCAGGCCAAATGAGCCATGAAGGACAGCATTGGCATGCCACAGAACAGTGCTTTTGTTGTCGTGTTTGTCAGGTTCCTCTTCTAGGAAGGTAATTGCAGGGATATATTTATCAATCATTCGTACTGAGCATTGAAACTCGTTACCTGAGATTATGTAAATCTCTTTCACTGACAGCCAGATTATATGATGGAAGAGTTTTCTAATGTAAGAACAATCTATTGAAAACAATTCCCCTTTTTATGCAGAATGTGATAAAGTAATACTATAGGATAGTTGACTTTTTAGTATTTTTTTTAACTTGTTTGGTTGAATGTTTGGTAAAATATTTTACAGAATTTTAGCTCTTGATAAAAATCACTGCTCAGAACTTTGTTAAAAAACATTTTCTAGAAAGATCAAATTTGAAAGATTTCTGAAAGATATACTTTTACACAAAACTAAGTCATGTTTGTAATTATTTTATTAGGCCCTTTCTACCTCGAAGAGGTGCAATCTTTTGCTCGATCGCCTGCAGTAAAGGTGAGCCTCCAACATCACCGCAAGATACAGATTCAGCACAACCACCTGTTGGAGGAAGAAAGGAGCAGCTATTGCCACATATGCCATATAATCAGTTATCAACTCCTACTGGCACCACTAATGTACCTGGCTCTGATTATCAAAGAGAATTTCATTCATCAACAAAATCTTCCTCAAATTCTCATGTTCTTCATCCTCCCACCCAAGTTGGTTCTTCACAGACAATGAAGTCCCAAATTTGGCATCGGAAGAGGGAGCCATACTCTGTACAAATGGATCAGACAGACTCCATGGGGAGTGAGATCCCATCACCTCAAACACCAGGAAACAAGAGGTTTGTGAACATTTCAATCTCTTCTACTAGTAGTTATGTTTATTCATTGGAAAATTTTTCTTGTATTTTTTTACTTTAATCTTGCCTTTTCCATTATTATTATTGTGAGTTTATTCCACATCTATCCTAAGGACAAAGTAAATATAATACTAATGATATTTTATAACTCCTTGAATAAAATTTAAAATGACAAGGATAAAGGAAAGGAAGGTAACTTAGTAGATTGTAAAACCTACGAAAATCCTAAAGGAATAACAAGTGTGAAAAATAGCGACACAACTGGGACTCGAACCCAGGTCTCCCACTTTCCGGGCAGGTATTCTAACCACTGAACTACCGTGCTGCGTCTCTCTCAAGCTGTTAAGGGAATGCTTTATGGACGGCAGGTTGTGCCACTACGTGGAGACTGCCAGTCTTGCTCATAAAGCATTCCCTTAACAGTGTGAGAGAGACGCGGCACGGTAGTTCAGTGGTTAGAATACCTGCCCGGAAAGTGGGAGACCTGGGTTCGAGTCCCAGTCGTGTCGCTATTTTTCACACTTGTTATTCCTTTGGGATTTTC
>KZ308318.1:454724-464800 GCA_000376725.2 Ladona fulva
AGCCATTGTCATTTTTCATACATTTTTTTTATTTTAAATAGATATTTGCTAGTACTATTTATATTTTTTTCAAATATATTTCTGTATTTCTTCTGACTTGTCTTATGTATAAACATTTCTTAAGTATGGTAGTACATACTTTGGGATGTATATTTCTTACAGCAAATATCAGTATTACATTTTCGTTTCATTTACACTTTTTTGCAGTTATCTTTCACCATACAACCATGAAGCATCAACACATTGCTCACCAGAAGTAAGGAGGAGATCTCAGGTTTATGACCCGCAGTCATCTCGATTGCCTCCCCCACCACCTCCTTCCAACTCAGGAACACCACCTCCCTTGCATTCATACAACTCACCGAGTCACTTTTATCCCACACCTCCTCACCCTTTCAAACAGCAGTCATACCCCCATCAATCTCCATCCAATTCCCACACTCCTCCTCTTCCAAACCAACCTCCACCAATTCCTTCTCAACCTCCTCCACTTCCATCTCATCCACCTCCTCTTCCCTCATCTCAGCCTCCACCATTGCCATCACAACCACCTCCTCTTCCATCCCAACCACCACCCTTACCTTCTCAACCTCCTCCCATGCTTCATCATCCACCAAACTCTTTCCCTCTAGCCCAGCCCATTCCATCTCATTCTCACCATCTGCCTCCCCGGTTACAACATCCTCACCATCATAACCAGCACCTTCCACCCCATTCCCAGCAACCATCTCCCCATTCCCAACATCATTCACAGCAACCTCATTCTCATCCACCGTATCCTCACTCTCAACACCCACCTAATTCTCAGCATCCACCCCACCATTCACCACACCATTCTCAACACCCAGTTCCTCATCTTCCTCACCCTTCTCAAAATCAACAACCTCCTCCTACTTCTCAGCATCCATCTCATTCTCAACACCATCCTCCTCACCAACAACACCCTCCTAGTTACCCACAACCTCCTCATCACCCACAACTTCCTCACCATCCATCGCAGCAAAGTTCTGCACATGTTCAGCATCATTCTGCTCAACAGCGCTTTCATACCCGTCCTCAAAGTTCACCCACACAGCCTCCACCTTCATCACAAGCTCCTCCATCCCAGCTGCTCTCTCCTCCTTCCCAAACACTCCCTCCCTCTGCACAACCTATCTCTCCCTCTTCTGAAACCATTCCTCCCGTACCTCGAACCCAAACCCCCAACTCTCAACCCCTATCACCATCTCCCCAACAACTCCCACCTCAAGCTCAGCATACCGATCAATCTCAACCCCCTATTCCTCCTTCTCAGCCTCCCCCTCCCTCTCCTCTTCCCACCCACACCTCCCGCCCCCCTCCATCTCCGCAACTACCCACATTTTCTCATCTTCCTCTCAAATCTCACTCCTTGGAAGCCATTGTGCACGTGGTGGACTCTCGTCCCGTCCATCCCCAATCACCATCCGAGTGTCCGACCCCGGATAGCCGATCTTCCGCCGGAGAGCCGACTTCCATCTTATCGAATGGGGCGAGGGAACCTCTCTCCCCACAAACTCCTCGTGGTGTGCTGCTGTCGCCGTCGGAAGGGGGACGTAGGAACACGGAGGGTGCTTCTGGAGGGGCCCGACCCAGACTGGGCGTCCGCTTCATGCCAGATGAGGTGATGGAAGAAGAGAGGTGGGGACTGAGGAAAACAGCCTCGGATTCTAATGCAAGGGACCCTGCTGCTTGGAATAGGTGGCGGTACCGTCGGGGCTCAGGGGCTTCCTTGGATGGAAGTTGTTCGACGTGCTCGTCGTCGAGCTCATCGACGGACGATGAAGCTGTTTACCGTTTGCCACCTCAAAGAGCTTACGGAGGTGTTCGGATATCGTACGTTCCGAATGATGCGTTGGCTTACGCGAGGAGTGACAACCTTCCACCAAGACAGAGGTCGACTTCGGCGAGCATGCCCTCCGGGAAAGAGGATAAGAGCTGTATTATATCCTGACGTGTTGTGCGCGTTGATTACCCTCATACCCCGAGTTAAATGGTGCTTGTAGTGCTTAATTCATCCCGAGGATTCATTTCGAAGCAGTAAACTTTGAGAAAGTGATCCTAACTAGTGAAGTTTCCCATTTCAGTGATGAATTAATTGGATTATATGAATACTTTTAGTCAGTTAGTGTTTGGACACAAGAGGAACTTAATGAAATCCTTCATTAGAATGGTTGTTATGATATTGTAGTATAATAGCTCCTAATATTGGAGAGCCCGTATCGTCATCGGCATTACAAAAGAGCAAGCCAAATGCCACTGAATGGCAAGTTGTGTTTTTTGTACAATTTCCTTTATTTTTGTGGAATTTTATCATAATTAAATATTATTCTTAATAAATAAACAAGACTCTTAATTAAAAAAATATCATTAATAAGGCATTCTAGCTCAGTATGATCCAACTATTTACAGTGATAATAACATTAATAAAATAATAATAATTCTATCAAAATTAGCCATAGCTTGAAAATGCTTTATGCATTATTCATAGAGAAATTAATCATTTACAATAGGGTAAATAGCCTCTTCTAAAGCATATTTATAATTATAATATAGCAGGACTGCACAATTTACAAAAAGGGAAGGGCTGCGTGAATGTAGTAAAAAGTGATTACGGGACGCAGATGAATCTTTGAAATGTGAAGGTTATTTAAAAATTTACAAAGAATATCCATTTCAATAAAATCGGTGGACGAAGCCGTAGCAGCGCAAAAATAATTAATGTAATTCATTACAGTCCTTCTATATGCAAGGTTTCTTGAAATTTGGAAATAAATGAGGACGATGATATGCCTCCTCAAGAATCCATTTTTGATAACTTCCTTTCTTTTTAAACTAAAATATAGCACAATTTTGTAAGCTAAAATAATTTCTAAAACATCAGAGGACGTAATGTGAACTCTAGTGGGCCTGATATGGCCCTCAGGTCGTACTTTGTGCAGACCTAATATATGGCATAATGATAAAATTCGCGTTCTTTTCACAAAATAACCGTTCGTATATTCGCTTCGATAAAGGTCGTCTTCAAATATGTTTGAAGTTATAAATCCTTTACAGAATTTTACTTTCCGGTTTATTGATGAGGAAAGGCGGCAACGAACGCAAAATAATATGGAAAGAATCTACGAATGATTTGTATTTTTACCACAAAATTCACAAAACAGTTACATGACCGGTTTCGAACGATTAATCGTCATCTTCTGGTGACGATTAATCGTTCGAAACCGGTCGTGTAACTATTTTGTGAATTTTGTGGTAAAAGTACAAATCATTCGTAGATTCTTTCCATTATGGATTACTACAACACCTCGCCTGATTCTGTGAAGTTTACAAAATAATATGATTCCAGAATTCCCTGCGCAAGTAATGATTCCAGAACAGCAGTGACGACTTTTGTTGCACCGGGTAGGATGGCTTTATACATCGTGGGATAATTTAATACATCATAAGCTTGCGGTTCTTAAAAGGCCTTCAAAGGAAAAATAAACTGAATTATAAGCTTTCTGTTACTCTTTTAACCCGAGGTAGGTTGTTTTCATATTTAAAAATTTCGCCATAAAATATTGCAATTACAAATTCGACATTGATTAAAGTTGACAGAAATATGGAATCGATATTCTGTTATCGGATATTGGATTTTCTACTCATCCCCCGATACACCCGATATATATTCTACACCCGATAAATCTCAATTTGGTGCTTCCTAACAATTTGCTCCCTGGACGCATGCGCATGTAGCCCCGCCCTCACCGCGGCCAAGAATGAGTCATTCAAAATTGAGGAATGTCTCGGAATAAGTGAAATTTCCACAAAAACATTCCATTAGTGCTATGGGCTTTAGTACCCGGCTAACTCGAAAGCCGAAGGTAAAGCTACATTGCTTGTACTACATACCAATAGTAAATCCTTGAAGGAAAACTTCCCAAGCAGTGGATTACGAGCAGTATAGGACGCATTCAACAGAGGCAATATTTAACTTCCTTCCCAAAGAAACCGTCTGTATTTTTATCTGAAATCCTATCTTATGGTTGATCGTTAACATAACTTTGGTTCGTTTGCTTAGAGCTGTTGTCAAGTGAGGAATATTCTGGAATTTATTTCGGTACTGGAAGTCTGACCACCGAAATGTTGCTAGTATTTAGCTCTAGTAAAGAGTGCTTTAGGTCACATTTGCTTTTCTAACTCTCGCCTTAGTATTAGGATTTCATGAACTTTTGTAGTACTTATATTAAAGATCATAAAGAGTTAAGCTAACCCGTCTTATATATTGGCATAACTTTTCCATTGTTTTGTGAAATTCCCAAATGTTAATACAAGGTAATTTTCCGGGTAAACTATACGTATTTCGACAACACTACTGATTCGGAACTGATGGTAACAGCTTTGTTGGAAGCCTGACCTCCTTGCTGTATAATAGATTGTGGAAATCAAGTATAATGACCAAGAGGTCTCATGTAAATTACTTTTGTTCAAAATAGCAGCATAAGGAATAATTTTATACCATTTTGAATTATATTTATCGTACCTAAACCCTGACCTTTAGTCTATTAAACAACTTTGGAGCTCCTTATCCATTATAATATGCAGATTTATTATGAGGGACGTTTTCTACTGTGAAGTGTTAAAGCAATGGAGCCGATAGGGTGTGAGGCTCCATTACGCTTGACTATCAACCATCCTCTGCTCAGCCTTTTCTGTCCGCAAAATCAGCTACGACGCCATTTCAAACATCGAACCATGCGGGTCAACGGAGTCAAAGAATTGGTAAGTCTTCTCTTGGAATTAGTAATTCAGGAAAACTGCTTTCTCGTCTTTAAAAACGTTGAGGGAAGTTAGCATCGAAGTAATTCGTTATCGAAGGCTAAGGAAGTTTCTAATTTATTCAATTCGAAATCAAAGTTTTAGTCATTTATTCTTTTTTTTCTTTTCACTTCGCTGCCTAATGTGCAATAAACTACATTTCCTTCAGTCCTCGATAATTGCCTTAACAATTGACTTTTTCGTTGAGTATTGGGAACTTGCAAAGACAAAGAGTATTACGAACGTGAGAAACCTTTCCAAGCAACCCGCAAATATTTTTCAAAAAATGGGTATGACAGATTTTGATACATTTCTAACCGTATTAAAAAATCCTGACGGCTTCCGTTGGTTATGTAACAGTTTTTCTATTCCATAAATTTAGATACTTTAACGGAACAGCTCTTGGTTTCCGTTCAGCACAGTATGTGAATTGTTAACTTTCCGAGTTTATTCCAAGAAAGCCAAGAAGTTGGTATATTGATGTGAAAAATAAAAAGTTACTTATGACTTACGCTCACCGTGAGCGCTACTCGCTCCGGCCACTGGAAATATGCGTTATCGTTAATATTTGCTAAGTGCGGGGCAGTAGTGCCGTATAGCTTAGAGGGATAGAGATTGGGGTAAGGATATCCATTTATCCAGAGAATATCGATAACGCAAATGTCAAGCGACCGCCATCAGAGTGACGCAGCGCTTACGGCGTTCGCAAGTCGTCAGTACCAAATAAAATGGTCACAGTCCTAAAATTGTTTCATGATCTTTTAATTGTCGTTTTCGATAAAGATAACTTGAGTTACTAAGTATATTACCCTATTCCTTTTTTAATAATTGTTGCATTTTTATCAATCACAACTTAATGAATATGAGAATTCGCCCTAAAAGCAGTTAAAATGTAAAAAATTATATTCTCATACACTCATTACATGTGTAATTTCATAAAACTTGCTTGGTATGAGAATTCGCTCTAAAAGCAGTTAAAATGTAAAAAATTATATTCTCATACACTCATTACATGTGTAATTTCATAAAACTTGCTTGGTATAGTATAATATTGTAAAAAGTGTTTCGACAGCTTAGGTAATTTCGCACGTAGGCCCCGACCGGGAATAGAACCCGGGACCGCTTTCACTGAAGTCGAACGCGTTGCCTACTTACCCAACGTAATTGGGTGTGAATTCTATATACTCTGGTAGCTCAACCTGACATAATATTATCATTAACGTAGTTAATGCATCATCATGCTAAATGTACAATTAATGCAGTTAAAGTATCAAGTGATATATGGTTGATCATGTATAATTTTCAATCTGATTTTTCACAAGTTGTTCAATTTTAGCGATTTCAATGTAGTATTTAGCGAGGAAGATCTAGTGGTAATTTCATCTTTTAAGAAATTTCTGTGAAAGTGCTCCGTAATGCACTTACTCTCGCTAGCCACTGGGCAGTCCCTCAGCAGTCGTCAACGAAGGAAGAAGTGCCGCAGGCCTCATCAGTGCTCATCCTGGCAAAACTATTTTTTTTAATTACCTCTCATAGTTTTAGACACGAAGAGGGTAGAAAAGGAAAATTCATCACTTTGGATACGGAACATCATCATGTTAGACGATGGCGAAAGCAAAGCAAACAGGTAGGGCGCTAGGCTTTGGTGAATCAGCCATACACGGCGTGTTGAACGAAGCAGGAGAGTACCGGGAAAAGGGCTTACCTTTAAATATGCAATGCACCAGGAATGAAAGTCTACTTATGATTCAAATGGAAAATTTTCTTTTATTTGGTTAGAAGATTGTAATCAGAAACACATTCCTATAGATAAAAATAACATCGAAATTATTGCTTTTGACCTTATTCTCTTCTTCAAAGAAAAACAATTACCAACAAGATGGCTCCACTGAACTTAAGGATGGCTAGAAAATTTCAAAGTTCTATTTGGTGTAAAATATGTTAAATTAAAAGTTGAAGCAAGCAGTGGCAATAAAGTTGCAGCTCAAAATAAATCTTTGAATTGCAGAAAATAATTGAAGAAAATGAGCATGATTATCATCAAATTTTCCATGTCAACAAAACTAGCCTTTTATGGAAAAGAATTCCAAGCATCAGAAAAAAGATTAACCCTTCTACTTGGTGGTAAGGCTGAAGGAGATTGAAACCGATGCTAATTTTTCATACAATTAACCCAAGAGCATTGAAAGGCTGTAGCAAGTAATCAATGCAAGTAATTTGGTAATGAAATGAAAGGGCACAGGTGACAAAGCAATTTTTTTAAGAATGGCCCACTTTGCATTTTTGTCCCTCACTCAAAAAATTCATCAAGACAAATAATTTAGATTTCAAAGCTTATATACTTTCAGATAATGGGCATCCTACCTCAATCAATTACGTAAATTACAATGCGAAGGTTGTATATCTACCACCAAATATGACATCTTTACTCCAGTCAATTAACTATGAATAAGTCCATATTGTAAATGTGAAATAACCCTAGTCCAAAATAAAAACACAGAAAATGTTCTACATCCAGAACATACATTTTATTGAAATGTTAACAAACCTCAATTTTCATGATGAGACTTCTAAATAATCAGAATATTCTACCAGAATCTCCAAGAACATTTTGGAGATATGTTCCTTTAAAAGTAGTGTTCACCAAGCAAGAACCTATGAAATCCTTACTAAGTAGTGCATTTTCCTTTATGCATTTTCAGTGCTTTTTCCTTCATTCACATTTTCTTTGCATTTTTTTCTTTCTCATATTTACTGGAGTAATATTCACTTTTTCCATTACAACCACCTTTCCTCACCAACAAGCAGCTCCTTTAAGTTGTGTATTCTTAGAGTGCATTCACTAAAAGGAATACTATTTCACAGTAATATTCAAGTGGTTTGTAAACACTTTTCTAAATCTAGAGGAAACATTAACTTTGTGTCTCATTATGTAGTTAAAATATTTCATATTTCAAAGTGTCTTTTAAAGACTGCACTCAGTTCTCCAGGGAGTTATGCCCTCTCCTGAATCATGTAAAAAGTTGCAAATAACTGATATTCAAGCTTCAAGATATCATTTCAAATTATTTTGCCCTATTAATGTTTGGTAATTACATACCATTCCAAAATAATGCAGATGTATTTACCTCATTCAATATGCTTGACATGCAGTAAGAACAAGAATGTAGACAGATTGCCATAAATCACCCAGTTTCTGATTAATTTGTTGATATTTTATGTTGCTATCTGTCTTATTTGATATAAAAAATATTGCAGTGAATTTTCAAGAGGTATCGACATGTTGTATTTATTTGAAATAATTCCCCCCAACTTTATTTTCATTGCTATTTTGGCTTACTTACTTAATGTTCTTCTATTTACAGCTATTTTGTATAAGTTTAATAATTCTTCAATTTCATTACTTTCTGAAATACATAAAAAAACAAACAACAGTTACTCCCCATGGCTCTTCAACATAGATGCATGCTCCTTTCCATCTTTCTACCTACTCTACCAAGTCTTCTAAACTTAACTTAAATTAAGCTTCCATTCCAAACAAATATTTGCAAGTAAAGGAATAACAAGTGTGAAAAATAGCGACACGACTGGGACTGGGACAGGTCTCCCACTTTCCGGGCAGGTATTCTAACCACTGAACTACCGTGCCACGTCTCTCTCACACTATTAAGGGAATGCTTTGTGAGCAAGACGACAGTCTCCACATTTAGTGGAGGTACCTACTAAGGTAACCTACTAAGTTACCTTCCTTTCCTTTATCCATTTGCAACTAAGTACAGCTTTGAATTACTTTATGATGAACTGACCCATCATAACATCAATAAAAGTTACGGGGCATAAAGTGCAGAACTGGCTCACAGTAGATCCTCAATGGTATATGTCCAGGTAATTCCTATAATTTAAATTACATTATACTTTCTTAGTAGATTTTTACCTCCAAATATGATACTCTACAAATACGATAAGTATCAATCACTGCAAAACAAAATGTATTGAATTACCATATTTTCTGGTAGATAACCCGCATGTTATCTATACAAAAAATATAGAAAAATGATAAAAATAATAGTGTGTGATATACAACGGAAAATCTCGTTTCATNATTTATTCTACATTCTTCTATAAGATGTGCCAATGATTGAAGCAGAGTCATGGTTCAAGCACTCCCTGCCATCAGCCGAAAGGCAGCTTGCAAGGATTAATGTAGATGTAGATTTACTCAAGGAAAAGAATATTTAGATGTTTCATCATTCTGCAGTGCTGTTGAAAGAATGAGCTGAATAATAAAACTCTCCTAAATGGTCTTATCTGCATACCTGTGATTCGTCAATACAAATCATTCAACACTACAAATCCTAAAATCTCATAAATTTCTTCCTCTTCACATACCTGTAGTTTATCATTAATACTTACCTCCACCATTCTCCATTATGTATAGACATCAATTCCCAATATATTTTTGCAAGAAAATGCATAAGTTCGGATTCTACTATGGAATTAGTCGTCAGGGGGGGGCGATTTGTTTACAGCCTCAAAATTTTAGATCAGTTTCGTTTATTTGATCAAAATTCTCGCAATTTCGAATCAAAATCAATGTTCCACCTCCAAAATAAGAATATTCATTCAATTTCCCTTCTTTTGGTGCTGGTTTCGATCTCGTACTCGTCTCATCGTTTATTTTTTCTGACTTATTTTCCAAAAGAAATGAAGCCTGCAAGCGGTCATAGTGAACTTTACGTGTATTTCTTACGGTAAACATTATTTCGTCTAGGATCGCACTGGAGACTAAAAGGCTCATGAAGAGTAGCCTATCGTCTGTGAGGGGAAGAGATGTGCCAATGTTGAAAGTTGGAAAACATTTAGTTATAGAATTTTAGGGGAAAATAAAGTTTCCCCTCCCCTACTTTCTCCATCCCTCTCTCTTTCACCACTGCATTTAACGTCATTAGAAACATAGTGATCCTTTTAACCTTCGAAAGTTGTAAGATAATGGGATAAAAAGTAGCCTGTGTGTCAATTCAGGGCATACATTATCACACTTTCAGATTTCATGAAAATCGGTTAGATAGTTTTTGTGTGATTTGATAACAGACAGACAGACATTCCTTTTTAAATAGGTGTTTTGGACTCAGCATCACTTCTTATTACCATATGTACCACTTTTTAAAAATATTATTTAATGTACTGAAACATCTCCCTTACAGATTTATTTATATAAGTATAGATGAGAGGTCTTAAGAATACTACAATTATAATAA
>KZ308318.1:469333-516629 GCA_000376725.2 Ladona fulva
ACTCATCCCCCGATACACCCGATATATATTCTACACCCGATAAATCTCAATTTGGTGCTTCCTAACAATTTGCTCCCTGGACGCATGCGCATGTAGCCCCGCCCTCACCGCGGCCAAGAATGAGTCATTCAAAATTGAGGAATGTCTCGGAATAAGTGAAATTTCCACAAAAACATTCCATTAGTGCTATGGGCTTTAGTACCCGGCTAACTCGAAAGCCGAAGGTAAAGCTACATTGCTTGTACTACATACCAATAGTAAATCCTTGAAGGAAAACTTCCCAAGCAGTGGATTACGAGCAGTATAGGACGCATTCAACAGAGGCAATATTTAACTTCCTTCCCAAAGAAACCGTCTGTATTTTTATCTGAAATCCTATCTTATGGTTGATCGTTAACATAACTTTGGTTCGTTTGCTTAGAGCTGTTGTCAAGTGAGGAATATTCTGGAATTTATTTCGGTACTGGAAGTCTGACCACCGAAATGTTGCTAGTATTTAGCTCTAGTAAAGAGTGCTTTAGGTCACATTTGCTTTTCTAACTCTCGCCTTAGTATTAGGATTTCATGAACTTTTGTAGTACTTATATTAAAGATCATAAAGAGTTAAGCTAACCCGTCTTATATATTGGCATAACTTTTCCATTGTTTTGTGAAATTCCCAAATGTTAATACAAGGTAATTTTCCGGGTAAACTATACGTATTTCGACAACACTACTGATTCGGAACTGATGGTAACAGCTTTGTTGGAAGCCTGACCTCCTTGCTGTATAATAGATTGTGGAAATCAAGTATAATGACCAAGAGGTCTCATGTAAATTACTTTTGTTCAAAATAGCAGCATAAGGAATAATTTTATACCATTTTGAATTATATTTATCGTACCTAAACCCTGACCTTTAGTCTATTAAACAACTTTGGAGCTCCTTATCCATTATAATATGCAGATTTATTATGAGGGACGTTTTCTACTGTGAAGTGTTAAAGCAATGGAGCCGATAGGGTGTGAGGCTCCATTACGCTTGACTATCAACCATCCTCTGCTCAGCCTTTTCTGTCCGCAAAATCAGCTACGACGCCATTTCAAACATCGAACCATGCGGGTCAACGGAGTCAAAGAATTGGTAAGTCTTCTCTTGGAATTAGTAATTCAGGAAAACTGCTTTCTCGTCTTTAAAAACGTTGAGGGAAGTTAGCATCGAAGTAATTCGTTATCGAAGGCTAAGGAAGTTTCTAATTTATTCAATTCGAAATCAAAGTTTTAGTCATTTATTCTTTTTTTTCTTTTCACTTCGCTGCCTAATGTGCAATAAACTACATTTCCTTCAGTCCTCGATAATTGCCTTAACAATTGACTTTTTCGTTGAGTATTGGGAACTTGCAAAGACAAAGAGTATTACGAACGTGAGAAACCTTTCCAAGCAACCCGCAAATATTTTTCAAAAAATGGGTATGACAGATTTTGATACATTTCTAACCGTATTAAAAAATCCTGACGGCTTCCGTTGGTTATGTAACAGTTTTTCTATTCCATAAATTTAGATACTTTAACGGAACAGCTCTTGGTTTCCGTTCAGCACAGTATGTGAATTGTTAACTTTCCGAGTTTATTCCAAGAAAGCCAAGAAGTTGGTATATTGATGTGAAAAATAAAAAGTTACTTATGACTTACGCTCACCGTGAGCGCTACTCGCTCCGGCCACTGGAAATATGCGTTATCGTTAATATTTGCTAAGTGCGGGGCAGTAGTGCCGTATAGCTTAGAGGGATAGAGATTGGGGTAAGGATATCCATTTATCCAGAGAATATCGATAACGCAAATGTCAAGCGACCGCCATCAGAGTGACGCAGCGCTTACGGCGTTCGCAAGTCGTCAGTACCAAATAAAATGGTCACAGTCCTAAAATTGTTTCATGATCTTTTAATTGTCGTTTTCGATAAAGATAACTTGAGTTACTAAGTATATTACCCTATTCCTTTTTTAATAATTGTTGCATTTTTATCAATCACAACTTAATGAATATGAGAATTCGCCCTAAAAGCAGTTAAAATGTAAAAAATTATATTCTCATACACTCATTACATGTGTAATTTCATAAAACTTGCTTGGTATAGTATAATATTGTAAAAAGTGTTTCGACAGCTTAGGTAATTTCGCACGTAGGCCCCGACCGGGAATAGAACCCGGGACCGCTTTCACTGAAGTCGAACGCGTTGCCTACTTACCCAACGTAATTGGGTGTGAATTCTATATACTCTGGTAGCTCAACCTGACATAATATTATCATTAACGTAGTTAATGCATCATCATGCTAAATGTACAATTAATGCAGTTAAAGTATCAAGTGATATATGGTTGATCATGTATAATTTTCAATCTGATTTTTCACAAGTTGTTCAATTTTAGCGATTTCAATGTAGTATTTAGCGAGGAAGATCTAGTGGTAATTTCATCTTTTAAGAAATTTCTGTGAAAGTGCTCCGTAATGCACTTACTCTCGCTAGCCACTGGGCAGTCCCTCAGCAGTCGTCAACGAAGGAAGAAGTGCCGCAGGCCTCATCAGTGCTCATCCTGGCAAAACTATTTTTTTTAATTACCTCTCATAGTTTTAGACACGAAGAGGGTAGAAAAGGAAAATTCATCACTTTGGATACGGAACATCATCATGTTAGACGATGGCGAAAGCAAAGCAAACAGGTAGGGCGCTAGGCTTTGGTGAATCAGCCATACACGGCGTGTTGAACGAAGCAGGAGAGTACCGGGAAAAGGGCTTACCTTTAAATATGCAATGCACCAGGAATGAAAGTCTACTTATGATTCAAATGGAAAATTTTCTTTTATTTGGTTAGAAGATTGTAATCAGAAACACATTCCTATAGATAAAAATAACATCGAAATTATTGCTTTTGACCTTATTCTCTTCTTCAAAGAAAAACAATTACCAACAAGATGGCTCCACTGAACTTAAGGATGGCTAGAAAATTTCAAAGTTCTATTTGGTGTAAAATATGTTAAATTAAAAGTTGAAGCAAGCAGTGGCAATAAAGTTGCAGCTCAAAATAAATCTTTGAATTGCAGAAAATAATTGAAGAAAATGAGCATGATTATCATCAAATTTTCCATGTCAACAAAACTAGCCTTTTATGGAAAAGAATTCCAAGCATCAGAAAAAAGATTAACCCTTCTACTTGGTGGTAAGGCTGAAGGAGATTGAAACCGATGCTAATTTTTCATACAATTAACCCAAGAGCATTGAAAGGCTGTAGCAAGTAATCAATGCAAGTAATTTGGTAATGAAATGAAAGGGCACAGGTGACAAAGCAATTTTTTTAAGAATGGCCCACTTTGCATTTTTGTCCCTCACTCAAAAAATTCATCAAGACAAATAATTTAGATTTCAAAGCTTATATACTTTCAGATAATGGGCATCCTACCTCAATCAATTACATAAATTACAATGCGAAGGTTGTATATCTACCACCAAATATGACATCTTTACTCCAGTCAATTAACTATGAATAAGTCCATATTGTAAATGTGAAATAACCCTAGTCCAAAATAAAAACACAGAAAATGTTCTACATCCAGAACATACATTTTATTGAAATGTTAACAAACCTCAATTTTCATGATGAGACTTCTAAATAATCAGAATATTCTACCAGAATCTCCAAGAACATTTTGGAGATATGTTCCTTTAAAAGTAGTGTTCACCAAGCAAGAACCTATGAAATCCTTACTAAGTAGTGCATTTTCCTTTATGCATTTTCAGTGCTTTTTCCTTCATTCACATTTTCTTTGCATTTTTTTCTTTCTCATATTTACTGGAGTAATATTCACTTTTTCCATTACAACCACCTTTCCTCACCAACAAGCAGCTCCTTTAAGTTGTGTATTCTTAGAGTGCATTCACTAAAAGGAATACTATTTCACAGTAATATTCAAGTGGTTTGTAAACACTTTTCTAAATCTAGAGGAAACATTAACTTTGTGTCTCATTATGTAGTTAAAATATTTCATATTTCAAAGTGTCTTTTAAAGACTGCACTCAGTTCTCCAGGGAGTTATGCCCTCTCCTGAATCATGTAAAAAGTTGCAAATAACTGATATTCAAGCTTCAAGATATCATTTCAAATTATTTTGCCCTATTAATGTTTGGTAATTACATACCATTCCAAAATAATGCAGATGTATTTACCTCATTCAATATGCTTGACATGCAGTAAGAACAAGAATGTAGACAGATTGCCATAAATCACCCAGTTTCTGATTAATTTGTTGATATTTTATGTTGCTATCTGTCTTATTTGATATAAAAAATATTGCAGTGAATTTTCAAGAGGTATCGACATGTTGTATTTATTTGAAATAATTCCCCCCAACTTTATTTTCATTGCTATTTTGGCTTACTTACTTAATGTTCTTCTATTTACAGCTATTTTGTATAAGTTTAATAATTCTTCAATTTCATTACTTTCTGAAATACATAAAAAAACAAACAACAGTTACTCCCCATGGCTCTTCAACATAGATGCATGCTCCTTTCCATCTTTCTACCTACTCTACCAAGTCTTCTAAACTTAACTTAAATTAAGCTTCCATTCCAAACAAATATTTGCAAGTAAAGGAATAACAAGTGTGAAAAATAGCGACACGACTGGGACTGGGACAGGTCTCCCACTTTCCGGGCAGGTATTCTAACCACTGAACTACCGTGCCACGTCTCTCTCACACTATTAAGGGAATGCTTTGTGAGCAAGACGACAGTCTCCACATTTAGTGGAGGTACCTACTAAGGTAACCTACTAAGTTACCTTCCTTTCCTTTATCCATTTGCAACTAAGTACAGCTTTGAATTACTTTATGATGAACTGACCCATCATAACATCAATAAAAGTTACGGGGCATAAAGTGCAGAACTGGCTCACAGTAGATCCTCAATGGTATATGTCCAGGTAATTCCTATAATTTAAATTACATTATACTTTCTTAGTAGATTTTTACCTCCAAATATGATACTCTACAAATACGATAAGTATCAATCACTGCAAAACAAAATGTATTGAATTACCATATTTTCTGGTAGATAACCCACATGTTATCTATACAAAAAATATAGAAAAATGATAAAAATAATAGTGTGTGATATACAACGGAAAATCTCGTTTCATTGAATATCTTGAATATTGAACTCGGAAACAAATGACTAAACAATGCAAGTCATATATTGCAGAAGTCACGGAGTATATATGTACTAGGGCAATTTTATTTCAACCAACATATTGTTAATGTTAATGTAGGTAATCTAATAATTCCATTCAAAATACAAGAGTAATTATCATAAATATTACAATAGTGAAAAAACATTTTGTCAACATAATAACAATTTTGAAATGTGCATTATCAATGCATTTATCACAGAAGAAATTTTTTAAATGCGTGTTATCTATACATTATCACAGTGAAGAGATTTTTAAAATGCGTGTTATCTTGTAGGTGCGTGTTATTTACCAGAAAATATGGTTTTTTGAAAATGTATATAAGAAATCGGACCTTGGGTCTCCAGAGATTCGAGGTCCATACCCTGATTGTTAACAATCACCCAACACATGCATGATGCATGAATTTTTATGGCTGTATTAACTGCCATCCTGTACATGCATTAGACCGAGTAATAAAGGTCCTAGCAATCATTATTTTTCATCAAAACTCATGCCATATTTAAAGTATTATGATGATCTCAGCAATAAGGCCATCACTTCAAGAACATCATCATCAAAATACCACATTTTCACAAAAGGGTTAATTGTTCTCTCAATACAGTAATATCTAATTAAATAAACATTTTTAGGTAGGATACAGTAATTAGCTACTGCTGCTCATAAGAAGAGTTTATATCACATATCAATTGTTATATACCTTAGTTTATAAAACAAGGAAAAATCAAAATAGTTTAGGTTGCTGCATACCTGAAGTTTTCACCTAGCAGTCTTTTAACCAATTCCATTTGGCTGATCAGCTAATCCTAACCAAAGTTTTTCCTACAGCAGTCCATCCTAAAACCTATTAAGTGTAATGGTAGAAAGGAAAATTTTGTTTGTAATCAAATAAAAATTGGTATTCATGAAATTCTAAATGCCGTTATAATAAAAGAATTACTCAAAAATTTACAATTAACTAGAGTTGTTTAAGAGTGCTATGAAGCACATTGTGGCTTTCATATTCTTTATGGTTGCTAATGAATCCCACTGGGAGTAAAAGTTTGGACTTCCAAGTTACTAGAGTTATTTCATTAGTTAACAAGTTATTAAAGAACTTAAGTCAAAGTGTGGGTTAAGAAATTGAAGTTGTTGAGAAACATATTTAGCACAGTATTCTGCAGAATATTGAGGACTAAGATCAATTATATTCACCTTTATTACTCAGCAAACAATGATGTGAAGACCTCCAAACTATGTCTTTGCTGACCACAATGGGTCATTTTCACCCTATTTCTACTCACAAAATTAATAATGGGCATTTAAAATGAATATTAATTAGGAAAAATGTAAATGAAGTTTTATTTGCTACTTGATTTCCTTATAGTTTGCATAATAGTGTTTTATTTTTGTTAAAGGGCAATGGTGGAATGTTTGGGTATTTCTACATGGGATTAACTCAGGGCAAAACAATAGGAAGCCTGGGAAAAGAATAATTGTGATTTAATCCAGAAAATTATCCATTATGCAGAAAGAATTGACTTATCCAAGGATATAGCTAAGGATTTGGATGATTCAAGGAAAATTTGTTTCATCTTTGCCTTTCTTTTTACACCTATTACCACTTCAATGAGTGATAACTCTTAAATGCTAATAGAGAGGTTTGGTAAAGTACTGATTTATTTGGTGTGACAATCTCAGAATAAATTAAGTAATACTTTGTGGAATTAGGTAGTTCCCACTGAAGCATAGGACAAAAGTTTGTACAATTCCTCAGAATCAAATTTTATCTCAGAAGTTTGAAAGTTTAGCTATGAGACTCAGTCCTTAACTTATTAAGAATTTAATTTATAATACCTCAAATAGATTGTTATTCATTTTTTCATTCTTTTGTGTTTGTTTTATTTCTTTTAAATGTAAATTATAATAAAGGTTAAAAATCAGTGTAGGGAGTCTTCAATATAAGAGATTAAATATCTTGCACACAAAGAGAGAGCCCACAGCTAAATTGATACTTTATTATTTGGATTTAAGAGTAATTATCAGAAAATGAAGCAAAAGGCATAAAATATTTTGTAATCATTGGAGAAAAACAATTATCTTCAAATATCATCTGAAATGTGTATATACATATTTATCTGAGAATAGATAAAAGTTCATGGAATTTGCAGCATCATATTCTTTTTCTACAGTGCTGCAAATCTCATGAATTCTTATCAATCAATAAAACTAGTACACATCAGAAGCCTTAGAATCAAGTTTTATTTCAGGAGTTTGAAAGTTTAGCTATGAGACTCAGTCATCAACTTATTTAAAATTTTTATGTATCTTGGCATGGAAAAATATTTGTTTATACATGAGTTCAATCCCTGTAAAGTAAGTTACAAGGTAGTTGTGATTTACATACATTTCAGGTAATATTTTTGTATTTCCTATTTTTTTAAGGATTAGAGATGACAGAATGGTTTCGACGATTAAGTATCCATGATAAAAACAGAAAAGCCTATAATGTCAAGGAAACTGAATGAAGGAAAAAAATCTTTTAATTGCATTATACTTGTTTTTATTAATTATTTGTGAATGAGGATATTCTAGTATTTCAAACATTTTTGGGATTCCATTCTTTTAAGTATTATCTGTTATAAAAATGCACCATTGTGGTCCTTCCCTTACATATAGTTTCATGCCTGATTGGGATTTTTCTAAGTAATAATTAAAATGCAAATTTCGTTTCATAAGGAAAAAATTATTTCTTGTTTGCCTGAATGAATAGGCTGTGAGAAAAAAACATTGTTAACGATAATGAATATTTGGAACAATATCTGAAATCTGAGTTTTAAAAATCACAATCGAGAGTAAGAAATTTATTTTAAAATGTTATCAGATACTGCATCTGGGCCAGTTCTCGAGGTAGATAGTCCTCGTAGATGACGTAATTGATGATATCTGTAAAAAATAAAAACTGAATTTTAAAGTTTATAGTGTAAGAATTCTTTAATTACACTCATAATTTGGCAAATGAATTTCCATAATATCAATTTATATCACTTCTAAAATGGCAGGTTGATGAATCACCTGCTATGGTGCTGTGTCCTTAATGTAAATCAAAGATTTATCATACTATCTGTTCATTCCCTGAATGTAATCTAAATTGGAAAAGGTCCATCAGTAGAGATTTTACTAATCTACAATGCAAATAAATATCTGTAGAAATAAGATAATTTATCTTCAATGATTATGTTTATTTACATTACATATAGGTCAAAACCACAGTAAATGGTAATAAAAGAATACTTCCTTCCCTTTTTAGGCAAATTTATAGAGCATTTTTATTTATTTACTCAAGTTTGGGCTTTACACTTAGAGATGGTATGTGAAATTAAGGTAAAACATAAGGATGAGGATAGATTTATGATAGTCACTAGCTGCTAAGGCAAGAGGGAGACCTGCATGAAAACCTATAGTCAGCTCAAACAGGATTACAATATTTGCTCTCTCTTACTTAATAAGGGCAATCAGCTAATAGCATACATACATATACATACAAATCAGTCACAGTGATCCCTTTTGAGGTAAGCATGCTAATGGCTTACTTTATTCGCAATATTTCTTGACATTGTCCTTGGATTGCAAGCATAATTAGTTCTGGAAATGTGCTTGTAATCCAAAGCACTCATAGTACATACGTATATATCAAAGTGATTTCACTGTAAGAAATAATGAAAACTTAGATGATTATGATTCGCTCCCAATATGAAAGTATTCATATACATAATAATGATTATTGGGAAGTAATGATCAGGAAATGCTTGACAGACATAACATTGTATACATACTCCATGTTTTGCTCATATTGCAAGACCTCATTCATATATCAAGTTAAAATTTAATGAAAATGTTTGCTTGTCTTACAAAACACCGGCAAACCAAGTTGCAGATTGAGGTTTCACTGTATATATCCAAGCCTAACCTTGCCTTAATAAAGAATGAATTAATTCATTCATATATTTTTTATGTGATCCCTTTTAGTCTTATCAGCCTCTCAATAGGCTTTCATTGACAACACTCTACCAGCTCTGCTTCTTTCAGTCCCTTTTAGTATTGCTTCTTTCTATCTCTTGACATACATTCACAATTCAAGCTAACAATTCTAAAATCCAAGTAGTTTTTTAGTAATTCATTATGACACATATAGAAATATAGAAATGACACAAATTTCTAACTACTATATGAAATCAGCCAGTTTTCTAAAAGATACTAAATTAACAGGAAAGGCATTTATGAATGTTCAAGGTAAATATTCCTCTCTTATATGTTCCTTTTGAAAATTTTACAACATTTCGTTTTTGCAGCTTAATTTGTTTTGCAGCTTCTACCTTAACCTAGGAAATTTTTTCTTTGATTAAATTCTTTCAATGCTCTATTCCCCACTACTTTCTATCATCTAATATATACATAGTCTAAGTATCTTTTTAGTTTAATGATGATTTAAAATTTTTCTTTGCACTTTCTTATTCACCAATAAAATTAATCATATGGTACAGAAGCCAAGACCAGGTAAGAAGTTAATCCATATTATCATCCATAGTATTTGGTTCCCAAAGCTGACACCTATGTGGTATGATAAAAAAAGTGGAATTTTTTAATTTCCCCAGATGTATAAATCCAATCGAGAAATTTTTTTCTGTGTATTGGTACACATGTCCCTAATGTATGTACATTGTTAAGGGCAACCATTCTGAATGCTTAGTCTATCGTTGGAAGTCAAAAAGGTTTAACTGTGATCGGCGATTTTGTCTTGATCTCCTCAATGTTGCCAAAATGTCGTCCTTTTAAGGTTTTTTTTCAGTTTTGGAAATACGAAGAAATCACAGGGTGCCATGTCTGGTGAATACGGTGGCTGAGGCATCATAATGGTGTTCGTTTTTGCCAAAAATTCATGAACAAGCAGTCAGATGTGAGCTGGTGCGTTATCGTAGTGCAATTGCCACGAATTGTTTAGCCACAGGTCCGATCGTTCTCTTCGGATTGCTTCATGCAAACGGCGTAGAACTTCCAGGTAGTATTCCTTATTGACCGTACGACTTGGTGGCAAGAACTCATGATGCACTACGCTATTGAAATCGAAGAAAACCGTGAGCAGAACCTTCGCATTCGATTGAGCTGGACGTGCTTTGTTCGGTCTTGGATCTTCAGGAAATTCCATTGGGACAATTGGGCCTTAGTTTCGACGTCATACCCGGACACCCATGTTTCGTCACCAGTTATGACCTGTTTAATAAGTTCTGCATAATCATTGACTTCATTCAGCAACTCTTGAGCAATGTTCATTCGGTGCTGCTTTTGGTCAAAATTCAACAATTTTGGGGTAAATTTTACTGCCACCGATTTCATGCTCGAAACATCTGAAAAATTTGCTTGATATGAGCCAAATGATATGCCAAACTCATCATAAATCTTTCTGATAATGATTCAGTGATCGTCCATAATCATTTTATTCACCTTTTCGGCGTTATCATCGGTTGTCGATGTTCTGGGACGTCCATGGCGCTCGTCATCTTCAGTGTCTTCACGATCCTCTTGAAAACGTTTGTACCACTTGTAAACGCTCGGCTTAATCATTGAACATTCGCCAAAAGCAACATTTACGATTTCCAATGTGGCGCAGCACTTAATTCCATTTCTGACGCATAATTTTATGCAAATTCTTTGTTCCATTTTTGCCGTAAGTCAAAAATCACCGATCACAGTTAAACACCTGTAACCGTTTTGACTCCCAACAAAATGGCTGCTGTTAACAATATACGTTAGGGACATGTGTACCAATACACAGAAAATATTGACAATTGGAATTATACAGCCCGGGAAATAAAAAAGTTCCGTTTTTTTATCACACCATAGCTGTTAACTACAGAATCTGTCAGCTTCCCATATCTAGGTAAAAGCTTGATAAGCACTGTGGCTCCTTCACCAAAGGGAAGCAAGTTTCATACTTGATTATCCAGTAATTCCTTTAATGCAATAGCATGTCAACTTATGTGACAGCATGAGTTATAGGTTAAAAAATATTATCTTTATAATATATATATTTATAGTAAACTTGATTCGAAAGTTGCATACATTGTTATGCACAAACACTTGAGAACGCCTTAGAGTAGGAATGACTTTGAACGTCAAAAAAATGTTTAGCAGTTCGAATTGCGATAAATTGAATAAATGTGAAACGTCCCGTACAGTCTTCAGTAAACGGCCGTGTTAACGGTGCCGTAAGGACGGCTGCCGGACAAGTGTGAAATGGGCCATATACGGCATGTGTACGAAGGCTGACTAAATTCGCTAAGAGTACGGAATAAAATGAAGAGCTTTCAAAGCGCATACCTTGACCTTCCGACGTGGTCATTTATTGGTTTGGAGACTGATGCTTTTTCCTTCTTGGACCAAGCATGATGCGTGTCTAGAGAGAAAGAACTCCTTGGGAGAGGATGGAGAGAGGAATTTGGAGGGGAAGAAGAACGTATCGACCGTCAGTTGTTCTTTAGCATTGGCGAAGCGAGGAGCCATCATATGCCTGCTTTTCCATTCAGAAAATACAGGTAAATAGTTCCTTTATTATTCTTAAGCAGTTTTTAAATACATCTTTGTTTTAAAATTATATTTTCTACGATAGATTGCGGGGTTGACGAAAATTTGCGATTCCATTGGTGGAAATGTTTTTGATTGTCTGCAATTACCTATGTATAGTAACTACGTAGTATCGTAAGGCTCATGCAGAGGGCCGGTCAACAGAAGCGCCCAGCACTGGATGATTCCGTGGATGTCCTGCATCCGGACCCCTCATTTGAAGGGAGCCTATTACCCATTTCACAAAGGTAATATTTAATTTAGCAGATAGTAAACAATATATTTGTAAGTGGGGCCAAAGTAGATATTTGGATTAGTAAAGTAAAATAAAACTCTGTAAGTTTTGCCGTAAGTCAAAAATCACCGATCACAGTGGAACTTACAAAGTTTTATTTTACTTCACTGGGGTCATGGCGTTCCACCAAGTTAAGCCTCAACATATTAATTTTAGATATTTGGATACGGGCCCCCTTTGGTAGATGGATGAGCCTAGGTTCGTGGCATGAATTTTGTGAAGAAAAACATCTCTATAAATCTATTCTTGCATAATTTGATAAGAAACTGTTTTAGAAAAATTTCATTATTGTTCCATTAGTTCGAAAAATTTCTCTTTTACCGTATAAAATATATACAGTTTTGAAACTGAGATTTACAGCTATCGGCTGCCGATAAGAAAGTATTCCAAAATCTTGCAAATGAGAAGTATTTTCAACTATCAGGGAGATTTTTTGAATCTGAACTATAGACTTGTTTGTTGAGTTCGTTTCAGCATTTTATTCAGTGAGCTTTCTTCATTATCGTCCAAGGATTTCGAGGTAACGGTGGCGGGACTACCTTTGAGAGTGTTAATTCTCCGCGAAACTTAATATAAAAACCGCTGAACTAAAAGTGAAAATCCAATGAAAATATCACAACGATGCAGTGAAGAATTTCGTATTTCTTGACCTTAACCAATACCAGAAATAATATTAAATAACAAAACGGAAAAAAAGCTACTGGGTAGTTTTTCAAAGACAATTTGTATACATGATACATAGCATGTACATACATTGTATTTTTAAGTACAATGAATAGAAAATTGTGAATGTTAAGATTTGAAGACTCGGCTTCAACAAATGGAAACGCAGATTCTGAACTTTAATTCATCATTCGTTCGAGATACTAGGGATGTTTTGTAATATCAAAACTGTCTCCAACCGATTAATTTAATTTTTATGGTAAAAGTCTTCTGAATTCAATAGCACTACTGGAATAATCCGGCTCTGGGTAAAAATTTAAAATACCGAATACCACCCTTTACATGTACAAGAAGAAGCATGACAAGCTTCGAACTGGGTATGGACATCATGTACGAATGAGAAAGGCGAAATTTCCAAGAAGTGGAAAATACTGATGTTAAGCACGTTTCCAGAAGCACTCAGTACGGAATTCTCAAGTGATTAATTGGTCACTGGGTATAGAGAGTTTTATTTAAAACTTGAAAAACTAGAGTTTAGATTACGAGAAAATGAATTACTTACAAGGATGGTCTAACGTTTTCCTCTTCGTCAAAGGACGTCAATAGTTACCGGAAACAAATTCTTGATTAACTTAGACAAACAGAAAAAAATGTTGAAATGACTCAGTCTCATAATAATAGATTTCGCAATCCAGAGGCATGGAATACGGCATTTCGATAAACACTGGTCATTAGAATGTAACATGCATATCATCCGTCCGCTGACGACAACAACTATCATTTCAGTAGCTTCTATTGGTAGAGTGAAGTCCTTCCTTCCGCCCCAAAAATTCGGCAGTCTTTCCGGGAATGATTCGTCATCTTGCTCCAGGAAAGATCAACCATTAACGGTGCATCCTAAAAGCGGGAAGGATCCGAAAACTACAAGACAACTTTAAATTACCGGCAGTTCTCTAAAAGTCACAGTGGGACGAGGACCACACTCAGCCATTGGTAGACGCTGTTCTTAGAGGTTTATAGGGCTGATAAATAGTAATTGCTAAGGAAATTTTTTGTATCCCATAATTATGCGAGTGGCTATAAACAGTGCTTTTCTTAACGGTTTCCAAAATTCTTCGCATTCCAGATGGAACCAAAGTACGCCAAGGTTACGTATCACGAAGCGGGAGGTGGTTGGAAGCGTAGAATTGTAAACTACGTCGCAGTAATTATAGTCTTTGCTTCAACTAATTGTACCTGGGCGGCTGAAGAAGGTAAGTTACGGACGATATTTAGATAATTTAATGCTACCTCATTTTATGTTGTGTCAGAACACAACCTTCCACTCCTCATTTCCGTGAGTCCTAATGGAAAATTACTTGCATTATATTTTCAAAATCTTAAAACTTGAGTCACTCCAACCTTTTCGTGCATGCGAATGGTGGAGGAAATAATCAACTATGATTTTAAAGAAGATAAAATGCAACTTCAGACACAATTTCAAACTTTGATAACATGTGAAGAAATAAATTATAGCTAAATATCATTTTTTATTTTCGACGGAAATCAAAGAAGTAAATTTCTTCCAAACAGTATAAATATAGCCATATTGAGAGCAGTAGCCGATATAACCGGTGCACTCAGGGCGCAAGCTTGTAAGAGATGGGCGTAGAACGTTCCAAAAAAATTATATGTTACATTTAATTAGGTGATTTAAAGTTTCTCTTTTATATTTATATCCCAGTGATACAAAAATATTCAGTCTGCTTGATAATTTCAAATAAATCACAATATTTATTATTATGAATGGAGGAAATCAAGCCAAACCAAAAATCTGATTTTCATGATGATCGTAGTAAAAGATTTAGTTGGTAATATTTAGTTTAGTTTTTAGTATTAGTAAATTTTCAATGCTTTGATAGTATCTTATCTTCCCATAATTTATGAAGAGACTCGGAAACAAAATCATTTATGTGTATATAGGTTATTCATTTTGGTAGAATTCTTAGGTACTTGCAGCATACTTAATAAAACGATCCGCGATTAAGTGGAAGGCTCTTCATCGAGGATGATGAATTAGGGAAGACCTTCCAAAAGGGGAGTGAAAGTTTCCTCTTTTAATTGAGATTTATGTTGAACTTTGTCAAAAGTAAATTAGATTGAGAAGAAATTAAACAAAGAGATGCCTCTCCCAAAGGTGAGTCAATATTGAAGGACACACACACAATCTGAGTGCGATCATTCCGTTCAAGTCAAGATAAACCTCTTAATGTTTCGAAGTGAGTACACGTTAATTCGTACGTATGCGAGTTTCTTAGTTGTTTTTCTCCCTGAAATAGAATTCATTCATCTCTCCGGCACTTCTGGGTTTCCCGCTCATTCCCTCAATTCAACGACCTTCGCTTTATTGGTGTGAGCTGTAGAACGTCGGAAGTTTCCCTTCTATTCTGCCACGCTTTACCACCATTATATTCCTACTTCTTGCTTCTTTGATATTTAACAACAACGCAGATATAACCAAACGGAGCTATTCGAATATTATGCATATTAGATGAAAACTTCCGCAAAAATTTGAGCTTTCTATGACTAACAGTTTTTTTATTTTAATCGTGAAACTTTAGCGTGTCGGAATATGGACAACATACCTTATATATGGTAATAAATCATTTGGAACGTCCTATATCTAGGAAAATAATACCAGTAATCTAGAAAGTTTTCATACAGCGAAGGGAACAGATGACGAAATGCCAAAAGTCGATAAGGGAATCAGGGATAGATTAGTAAAATATTTATTGTGGACTTTTACGCTGTACAGATGTGAAACCTGGACCTTAGAAAAAGAGGAAAGTTAAGGATTGACAGCCTTCTAAGTATGGCCTACAATGAAAAATGTAACTTAGGTTGATAAAGAAACAAAACGGAGGTACTATAGAGATTAGAGATGTTTGGGGAGATTTTGAAAGAAGTAATAAAACGTCGACAGAGGAAGTGAGAGGGTAGAATACAGAGAGATGAAGGATTGCTACAGAAAATAATTGAAGGTAAAATGCTGGGGAAAAGACAGACCGGAAGATAATGATGAAAGATCATACGTAAAAGACGAAATAAGTTACCAAGAAACGAAAAAAGAGCACTAAGCAAGGAATATCAAGAGCACATGAAACTGCTAAAAGTTAGAGCATTTGTGAATAATATACAGTGAAATGGAATTTTGCTGCTTCTTTTTGTTTTTAGATCATGCTCGAGCGCTTTATCCTTATTCTGCAGAGGGAGACTGGTGTATAAATGACGATGGCGAGGAAGGGATCTGCAGACCTATACATCAGTGTCCAGGATTTCTAGCCAAGTTTTCCATATACCACTTGGTTGGACCAAATACTCCTGGATTGTGTTTCCATAGCAACACAAAAGGGGCCGTCGCCTGCTGTCTCACGGAAGAGAGAACGACGACAATTGATTACAAAGAGGTGAGGGCGAACGAAAGTTTGCTGGCCATCGGCTTACCGGTGAGAAGTTTCCATCTACTATTAAGATCTCCTTATGAAATGGAACAGATATGATAGTCATAAGGACGATTAACAAGTCAATTTCGATGAAGAATGTGTAAAATTAAGTAAATAAAATATGCGATGTTCAATTTGGTAATATTTTTTCTTGGATGGACATTAGAATATCTTTACAATTCACTCAGACATTTGACTAGAGGAAGCTAATCCGAATACCAAAAAGTGATAAACCGATAAAAGATCGAGAACAAAAGAAATTTAAACCATATGTTCCAGAAGAGAATCGATCATTAATTCTTTGTGGTCTTAATACGGATGATGCGTTCGGGTAGGAGAGTGTATAACCATTTTTGAAGCTACTTGTTGGTATAATGAAACGAAATAGTTGGCCGTAATGCGGGATTTTAATTTTACAAATTATTTTCAATTTCAAATATTTTCGTTTTTTAATTCCCGTGACGGGATTATGCGTACTAATTTATTATTATGCTATTATACATTTCCCCCAAAAAGCTTGTGGGGTAAACATGTAAATTTATTGTTTATCGAAAACGTTTTAATAAATCTATGCTAAATTTCTTTTAAGACTGACTTTGCAAAGGGAATTAATCAAAATGAATTTCATTTTAGTATTTTCCTGGGCTCTTTCGGAGACCTGAGGATACCAGATCGTCACCGCCCAATAGTGATGACTACGATACTGTGGTCGTAGCTACACGAGAACAGGAGCCACTCCGCATCAGTGAACAAAGTTAGTAGCATAACAAAATTTAATCTCGCTAGAGAGCTTTCTTTATCTCTTATTAGACTTGAAATCCCCTCTGATGAGTTCAGATATCGCGAAAGTGTATGGTACTCCTAAGCGCTTTAAGGGCGGTAAAGTGGTTTCGGAAAGACCAAGGGGTAATAGCAATGGTAACCCGAACCTCAGTGAACTGTTCTTAGATATTTAGCAGAAACACCACATTAAGGGAGAGCAATTAGTTCTGCAGGACGTAGTTCCTGTAATATATTTGTAGATACGATGAAAAGGAATAGAGAGAAGTGTTATTTTACCGTGGTCAGGCCCCATCTCGGTTATGCGGCGAGTACATGGGATCCAGCGGATGAAACGTGTACCCGCGAATTCGAGAAAGTGCAGGAAGCTAGGCTGCGATTGCTTGATAAATTTAGAGAAAGTACACTTGTGGAAGACGTAACTGGTATTATGCGAACCCCTTCTGCTACCTCGGCCAATCCGACAACGAGCATAAAATAAAAGAAATAGATGGGAGGACAAGCCATTTTAGAGACTCATTCTTTCCGCGAACGATACGCGACAACAATAAGCTACTTTAGCTTTAGGTATACCATGATCATGATTGGGTAGATGTACCATGATTACTTTAAAACTATGACTTCCAACCAAATTTAAGTACATGATGATCATTATTGATCGAGAAAAGGAATTTAGGACTAACTTTGCACGTTGTGGAGGTATATATAAAATTATTTACTTGTAACGCTACTGAAAAAGTTTTAAGTCTATGCGGAATTTACATGCATAAATCGATGGAGAAGTAATTGCCACCTTAGTAATGGAGTTAACACGTTCGAGGCTTATCTTTCTTCCAGCAAGACTTTGAATCGTGCAATCATTTTCTCAAGTAACAGACGTGATGGAGGTGATAATTGATGATAAATATTCAATTCGCGTCGAACGTTGGATGGAGCAGTCATTGGGCGGCAAAAATGTTACCCAAGAAACTCCGTTTTTCACTAAGGACTTCATTTAATCCGAAAGAATATAATCACAATCATAGTGACATCTTATATACAAAATAAATGCTAAAATTTATTTGAATTCTTGTACATGCAACGGAAGGATATCTGCAGGGGCGAACTGATTCCCTCTCTTGTAGAAATTTTCGGCTGAAGAAGCGTTGGGAGGAGAATCCACGACCTCATGAATGCTTGAGTGGGAAGGAAAAGAAGTGGGCTTAAAGGTCTGTCAAAACATTGCAATACTCGTACGGAACTTGAACAGAATCGTTATCAACTGTAAAGCATATTTCGGTTGATTTTAAATTGATACTTATTATTCATGTAAATGCTAGTAGTTACTAGTTCCATACGACTTGCATGTACGGCAGTGTAAATAACACAATTGATATAAAGATTAATAGGATAGAGAAAGAGAGAAAATTCTATAATACTCTTGTTTAGTTGAATTTGAGACAACGGAGTAAGAATTAAAAATTCGCTTAATTGGAGTTATTAACTCTGGTCTCTCTCTTTCGGCATTGAATACCAAAAAATAGATAGAGGGGTCATAGGAAACGAATGCCGGAATTAGAGGAACAGGAAATCATCGAGGTAACGGAAGGCAAAAAAACAGGAAGAGTCTCAGATGAGTAATAAAATAAGATGACTAGGTTATATCAACGGTGTATGAATAGGAGCAAGGTCACAACCGATTGCTATTCAATATTCACTGTGGGAAATATACTGAAAGGGAAAATGATGTCTCAAGGTAAGGAAAGAGGTCAATCACTGAAAACGCAGAAAATTAGATAAATAAGACGAGAAAATTCTCTAAGGTAGGGGATCATAAGCAATTGTATAAATCACTAGTAGGTCTATATTAATCATATGTTTTAAAAATTAAATACTTCTTAAGTTTTTAAGGAATTATGGTTTCAACGTTGCCGTGAATATTTTCATCAAATTCTCTTGGAATTATTGATCATAAATGAGTTCACAAGATTATTTAAACATGCACAAGAGATAGCTCACATCCATGATCTTTTTAACTTCCCGCTTAAGAAAGGAACTGCGGAAAATTAATGACTTATTAAAGGTACATATAACGAAAGGAATATATTGGGTGTAAAGTACCTGAAATACCAAAATGCACGAGAAAGTTCAGAACAAAAGAGCCCAATTTTTATGACCTGAAGAATAAATTTCCGATTTAAAATTCGCAGATACTATTCATTATTGCTAAAAGTCTGGAAGGATTAAATAAGCGGTAACGCATTGCAATCCAAGTGATGGGCATTCTAGGAATATATAACGGGATTACTCTTTCTCATGGAAAAGAGACACTTTCCACCCAGGTTGGATTTTCCCAATTTCCACTATTTTTTTCCATTAAGAGGACAAATGAATTCTTTTACGATTTTGAAAAGAATATTGGGGAATTTGAAGCGAAATTAGGAATAAACGGAAATTACATTTAACTTCACAAAGAACAGCAAATGAAACTATAAGAAGAAATATAAATTAACGGGGAGAAAATAAAGCATGGCTTCAGATTTTGCAGAGTTCAAGGTCGGAATAGTAGGGAGAAATGTCAAAAAACACGCTGTGAAAGAGTTTAAGAAGCCTGATTAATAACTAAAAGTTGAGGATAAATCAAAATCAGAAACAGAAATGCCAATAAAAACAAGCTTCAACCTCATTCCACGGATCCCGGATGTTTTTTTCTGGTACTGAGTGAGTAATACAGATGTTTTTATTAAAAATATTTAGGGGACAAATTTGGGGGAACAATTTTTTTATGCCTACGTTAATGTTACACCGAGTGATGTCGATCACTATCAATTTCGAATATTTAATGCTTCTTTAAAAAGAAAACTTATGATTCTATTATAATAAAGTTTACCCAATTCGATAAAAACACTACTCTTATCTCACTGCGACACAATTAATTGTCCTTAAAATATATGTATTGATTTGGAATTTGCCTCTTTCGTTATCTAAAGTATACAAATACTAATACTAAAGTATACTAATACTAATATAATATATATTATACGTTGCGCGAATTTTATATTCTTGCATATTTAATGAATGAATATTATGAAATACTAATGCGCATTAATTTTTTAAAATTTTTGGGCTTCAATCCTTTTGTGGTTTGTTTCCAGAGTGCCAAGAATACGAGGCGGAGGTGCGCGCTCCAAATGGATGCAACGCACCACCGAGACCTGCTGCTCTCATCGTGGGAGGACGGAGGGCTGCTGAAGGGGAATACCCACACATGGTTGGTTAAAGAATTCTCATTTCAAGGATATTACTTCTCACAAGAGTAAAAAGACAGACCAATTGGATGTTCGTTAGCTGAGGTTTACTTTTATTGTTATTCATTCCTTCTGAAATGAACTTCAGAGATTTGAATATTCTTTCGACTCATTATTCATTCCTGCGTCCATTAAGATATTTGACGTTATTCGGAGTACCTAATTGGTATCGGAATTACCACGCATGTATTTAAATTAAAAGAGAACGGGTTTTTAAATATCTACCATAGTTTTATTAAACAATGATTTAAAAGGAAATCATTTTCTTTGGGTTTCTTTTTTCGCCTTGTTTATTTTTATTGTGGTCTTTGCTACAAAACCTCGATGGAAAATTTAGGATGAGTAACACATGAGGCCTTTTCATGGTCTATGCGGAAATGTCGACATTATTTACTTTTATGTTTATTTTACCCTTTCATTGCATTCGGAATCCTCTTCGTGTCACTAACACAAGTCTATCTGCGACGGCTTTGTATATAATAATAATAATAACACAAGGTAGACGGGCGATAACATGGTTTTATATTAATTAATAGACTTTTATGATAATTATTTTATATATGTTTGCGCATTTAAAATCTCTTCTTACTATAGGACGATCGGGTTCAAAACTGTGAATTTGAAGGTCCGTAATGTTGGCGACTTCTGTAAAAACCACTGTCCTTTCCGGAAGTTCGTTTGGTGGAAAAGTCAGGAAAGAGATCGTCCGGAACGGTGGTTTGGGTAGAAGAGAGAGCATGATGACGCTAACGATACGATGAACGTATTATTTCACAAGTCATTCACTAGTGACGCAATTAAAAGAAGCATCCTGTAAATCAAACTGGTTACGATGAATACGCAGTCGGACATCGAGAACTTTCTGTGCGGCAGGGAAGATTGCGATCGAGATCCTATTCGAATGAGCGTGATTTGAGTATTTAATGCTCGGAATGGGAAAATAAATGAGTAACTTGTACTGCTAATTGAATGGGAAAAATGTTGTTTAGAATCATGTCAAAAAGGGACTCGAATGCAAACAAAAGAGGTCAAACGGTACATTGTTTGCGGATTTTGACGCATCTGATCCGAGGCTAAATTTTGTCTTTCTCGCTAAACGAAACCATGCATTTCATCTCACTGTTATCACTTTTATTTTCATTTCATTTCTCTTTACCTATTTGAACTCCTTTCATAGTAGTAGAAGTCTTATTAAGTGTGCTTTGACAGCTGCACTAATCCCACACATCGAGCTCCAATTGGAAATAGAACCCAGGGCCGTTTTCAGCAAAGGCGGACGCGCTACCCACTTGGCTATCAGGGCCTCCTTCGATTCACCTTGCGCCTAACTTTCATCTTATCCATATATATGAAGCAGAAATTCTGTGGGTTTGTTTGTGTGTTTGTTGGTCTGGGATTGGAGTCCACACTGTTTGTCCGATTTGCGTCAAAATTTGCATACGTGTCCTCCGTGAGCCGGAAGGAAGTACTGTCAACTTTTCATTCGCAAAATTTTCTGGGTTTGAACCAAGATCGTTCAGATAGATTTTCATAAGAAATACATGTAAAGTTCGATTTTATCGGTTACAGACTTTATTTCTTTTGCAAAATAAAATTAGATGGAATAGTCGTATAAAATCAAGATCAGTACCAAAAGAAGGGAAATTAAATACATATTCTTATTATTCCCGTAGAACATCGCTTTCGTTTCGAAATTGCGAGAATTTAGATAAAATACGCGAATATTTTGTGAAATTTTGAGGTTGTAAACAACCCTGACGACCATTATGATTGTTGATTCCGAGTTCATGCATTTTCCCATAAGAATGTATGTGTATTTAGGCCCATTTAGAAGCAATTGACGATATCAAGAGGATAAAAATTTTCAGAGATTATAACTATTACAGTCACGAACAATTTGTAGTGATGAATTGCAGGGACAACAAACATGCGTAGCACCGTAATAAATTAATGGAGATGGATTAGTAACTTTTTATTTTTCAGTTCGGACTCTTGACATACTTTACGATTAAATTTCCTAGAACCGGAGTTGAAGTATTATAAGAGGGAAATTACATAATGATTCGCATTATTATTGTTGATTGTAGATTTCGACCTCGAACTTTGATTAGAAAATTTTTGTTTTCAATAACCTGTCCCATTGGATTAAACTAACATAAGATGCGAGATGTTATTTTCTTTTATGTACAAATTGGTGTACTATATTTAATCCGTCATCTATTCTCCCCGTTGAGAATCAACGGGCACTTCAGCTATGGTCTATTCACTAGATGTTTCTAGTTTAGAGCGAGAGAGAAGATGCTATCTCTTCGTATAGGGAGCCAATAGCTCTCTAATACATCTTGCAATATGAAATATCAGAATATCCCTTAGAGTTCATGAGTCATAACAAATATCTAGGAGTTACAATTAGCAGTAGTTTATCATTCAAAGAACATATTCCTGATCTTATAGGAAAGACTAATAAAATGCAAAGATTAACAAGTAGAACTCTTAGAGGATGTCAATCAAGAGTCAAAGAAATTGCTTATTTTTCTTTGGTTAGACTCAGTCTCGAATACTGCAACGCAGTGTGGGATCCCCATGAAGTAGGTCTAGTCTCAGATTTAGATATGGTTCAACGTAGAACGGCACGTTTCGTTAGCGGAGATTTCAGATTCGATAGCAGCGTTACGGCTATGATAAAATCCCTCGGGTGGAGTTCACTACAGGATAGAAGATCAGAATACAGACGGAAGCTTTTCGAAAAATTCATCAGCCCAGAATTTTTAGACGAGGTCGAAGACATCATAATTCCAGTACAAAACAAACGCGATACGAGAGACGTCGACCAAGCGATATAAGGAGATAATCGCTAGAACAGATAGCTCTACTTCTGGTCGTTTTTTCCTCGGAGCATTAGAGAGGCTAACAGGATAGATTAGGTACGAATATTTGGTGTTGATACACCCCCTGCCATACGCCAATCGGCGGCTCGCAGGGTAAAATTCTAAATCTAAATAGGACAGGAGGAAAGACCCCCTCCAGTCATCACGAGCGTGGTAGAACTTTGCTGTATTGCAACATCAGCATAAAAATATGAATTTAGTCAAAATCGTTTCAATCTTTCTCAGTATTGAGTGAAAGTAATGCCGGAAATAACATCGTGGTTGATTTTAGGTTAATTAATAACAGAACCGCAGAAAAAATACCACAATTCAAAGAGAATCTTGATTTTATTCCGGTTTTCTTTGAACGGGTGCCTTTACTTCTGTAATTTAGGAAACAAGAAATTTTTTACATCAAATTCTGCTTCAAATCATTTTCTTTTCGTTCGTATAATTATTTTGGCAGACAAACTTTTTTGAGGCAAATATTCAATAGAAATTATTGGAGAGGTCGAGAATTTTTGAGAAAATGTATCGAAGAAAGTAGTCGCCAGCTATCTTTCGTCTTCTTTGCTCTGGAAGAAACTTCAAGCGGGAAAGTTTCGGAGAAAATTGTGAATTTATTTTCTGTGCAAATACAAAACGTCTAAGTTTATAAATAACATACGAAAAACAAATTTAATTCGGGGGTTACGCATAACACGGCGCGGCACGCGATCGTTTGCCTCGAGATGGGATGCTTCTTACGATTGGGTCTCGTCGTATTTGTGTCAGCATTTCGGGCAAGGAGAGAGCCTTTCTTTATTTCTTCATCTGGTCATATTTCACTCTATGAAGAAGCTATTCTTTCACCAGATTGACAATTATTATTATTATTATAGAACACTTTATTCGGCGAGGTTAGTTGGGGTTGAATAACGAATTCCTTAACATTCCCGGAGTGGTCCACGAGCGAAATGACCTTAGCTGTCGAAGCACTTTTCAAATTAATACTATTACCTAAATATCTTCCGATGTGAATCATGTGATGCAAGGTATTACTTCCCGAATCGAGAGTTTTGTGCTAAAATTTCGTCAATTAACAAGAATTATTTACTTCACGCCTCATTTCTCTAATTTGTTCTTGGATTCTTTTAATTAGGCCGCCTTGGGCTATTTGAACTCCTTGAAGGTGGTATGGGTATGTGGAGGAACTCTTATCAGCCACCAGTACATCCTGACTGCCGCACACTGCCAGAGTTCGTATTGGTACGGTATTTCTCATACTATGGAAGTTATTTCTAGTCAGAGATGTGTAATAATATAAAATAGAAGAATTGCTTGGATAGTAAATTTTCAATTTCGCAAATGTTAAAGATATAATTTAGAATGTGATAAATAAGAATATGTAAGCGCGGATAATTGGCAGTCAATCAAAATTAATAGGTATTTTCCAGGATTAGTTTGAGATAAACAGTTGCCTGGATATTGTATAATCAGCCATTTGATTTTAAATTTCACGCTTTCCGCTAAGTAGTAATAGCTCGTCTACATCCACGCAATGCTAATAAGGATGTAGTTCAAACAATTAAATAAGATTAAAAACAGAATAGAATAGAGCACTTCATTGATACGCTCTTGCAGCACGAACAGAGCAAAGGAAAAATCCTTTGCAAGTTGCTCTGTTTAAAGCTTATGCTTACATTACCCCCCTTTGAATCATAGTTTTTACATTTCAATTGTGTAAATTTGAAAATTTACATAAAATAATGCACAAAAGTAGCATGGTACATCTACATAAAAACCCTGCAAGCCGCCTTTCGGCGTGTGGCGGGGGGGTACATAGATGGTACATATGGTATATAGATATAACATAATACATAGAATAAAAATACATAATATATTACAGTGATTACCATTTGTGCAGGACCACACATTATATTATATATTTATACCTTAATGAACTCTCTTATTGAATAGTAACATTTATAATTAAGAAGTATTTGAATTTTTTAAAGAATACAACTTGGTTTGTGGACAGTTTTTGTCTCATGACAACCGTTCATGACAAAAGCTCTTCTTCCCATATACTGGGAACTGTTTTCCAGCAATCTAAGTCTATGTTTGGGATACTGCAGCATATTATTCCCTCTTGTATCATAAACGTGGTCCAACTGTTCAGTTTTCATGGTTTTAAGAGTTGCTCTAACATAACACATCATTTCATAAAAGTATGTGCATGGTAATATGAGTACATTTTCTTTGAATGCTTGCTTACAAGACTCTCTTAACCCCAAATTATTTTAGGCATTTCCTAGGGGATGATACCATACTTGAAGACAGAATGGAAATACAGCTAACATTGTTGACATACTACTAGTAGTGACTGGAGATATGATATACTGAAGCATGCCTTGTTTAGTTTTGACAACACACTACTTAATTATTTTTTCCAAGTTAAAGTTTCATGAAGTTTTACTACTAATATTCTGCTATTTTCTTCTTATCTTATGTCTGTTCTTCTTGGTAGTAAACCAAACTTATTTCTTTCGTTTTTAGATGGTTTGAAGTTGAGTATTGTTCATTTTTTATATTATCTTCATACTATTTGCTGTAAACCATTATTTTAATTGATTCATTGTTTGTTCTAGGTTGTGGCCAAAACTGCCATGATTTTTTCTTTTATTAGAGCTGTTGTATCATTAAGTGATTAACTGTGAAAACTATGTACTAAGTTTACTTCTAAAATCGCTAAATTACATTTCAGGGGGCCAATGGTCGTCGCCCGTCTTGGAGAGTTATTCGTAAAGGAGGTCAGGTGGTCAATATTGACAATGAGCGCGCTTTCACGTGAGTTTTCTTGTCAGTAAGCCCAGTAAGGAAGAAATGTTGGACGTAAAACAGTTCGCTCTATAAATTCGGAAAATTTACATCCTGATTCCATTCTGGCATTATCTCACAATATTCCTAGAGGATGATACCATACTTGAAGACAGAATGGAAATACAGTTAACATTGTTGACATACTAGTGACTGGAGATATGATATACTAAAGCATGCCTTGTTTAGTTTTGACAACACACTACTTAATTGTTTTTTCCAAGTTAAATTTTCATCAAGTTTTACTTCTTTATTATTCTGGTATATTCTTCTAATCTTATGTCTGTTTGTCAGATCTCTACGAATCAAGAAGCAATCATAAAATCTTAACTGGAAGCCTTGATTGGCAACAAAATGAAAAATCACGCAAATTGTAACACACAAAGTAGCATTTAAATATTAGAACCAACATGTTGGGAGATTACAATGAACGCCTTGAGCCAAAACTTATTGGTGGCACTCCATGAATGAAAAAGAACATTAATCGTGTAAGAAAATAATTATTGTAGAGATTGAAATGCTCCGTAAGTAGCTTCCTTAGAGCTCATGTAGTGACCAGATAAAGAAAACCGCCTAACTCTAGAGAAACCACCGTTCTGAAAAACCAACCTGTATTTCAAAAGCCTAGCTAAAATCTTCATGGGTGGAAGATTACTGTGCTTGTGCCGAGACTTCGTGGTATCTCTCTATGAATAAAAAAGAATCTTAACTGCGCCAAACAATAATTATTACGTAGTATGGAAGAGTTAAATGGCACAAAACCTGATATGTATGTATTTTTTAATTTGTATTATTTGATATGATTGAAAATGTGATTACGGAAGAAAATTAAATTATACCCCCAAATTATCTCCTTTGATAGGCACTGCGAGTAACGGAAATCACGCGATTGAGAGAGTCATTAGTCACCCTGATTACAGACCCAATTACTACTACAACGACATAGCCCTAGTTCGCCTAATGGAGCCGATATATCAATTCAGTGAATTGGTACGACCCGCCTGCTTATACACTCCACCAGAAGCTATCGGATTCAATCGTGCGGTAGCCACGGGATGGGGCGCAACGAAGGATGGAGGAGGTAAGCTTTAGTTATTCTAGAGTTATACCCCCGCGAGCCGCTAGTGGCTTATGATAAGATAACACTAACATTATTTTCTAACTACCCTAATATTGTCTCGGATGCAGTCCCACTATAGTTGTTTGTCGCCATTAAAATGCTACTTCCTCATTGCAAAGCACTGCTACCATTCTCGTAAAATTTGGTACCCTCTCTGGGATAAATTTACCACACCTACTCTTGCCTTTTGTTTTTTCGAAAGACAATTTTTACAAATGATTAAAATCGATGTTTTGTCTGTTGTTTTGAATTTGAAATTTTCTCGATCGAATGTTTGGGCGAACTATAGCGCTTAATCTATACCTAGTTCTGGGAAAAGCTTGAATATTTTTTCGCATAGTCGGATAAAGGTAACCCTGAGAATTTCCGGCTAACTTAATGGGAAATTTTTATAGTTATTTAAATTTTATGCGAGAAAACTGCAACATAGTTTTTCGACTTAAATTAGCTTAGGTTTATAAGTTCATGACGGCAGCCAAAGATTCTCGTTCCATTATATTATAGAGCAACTTATATCGCTAACCTGTTTCGTGGAACGATATGCTGCATTAATCATCAATTGTACATACCTGCTTTTGATCAGTGCGATAACTGACCTGCCATCGCTGAACAGGCTACGCATTATTAGCAATGATAGTTTCCTATATAAAACAAATTGAGATCTGTTTTTTCAAGGAAACGTCATTGCTATTATGCCATAGAGAATGAGTTATGAAAATTTCTTAGACGCTCGTTTCTGACCTTGTTTACAAGAAAATCTAAACCAAGCCAGCAAAATACATATCTTCTGTATAATTTTTCGTAGGTTCCAAAACATATTAAAGATCAATAAAATTTCACTGAAATGGAATGACTAAGAATGTTTAGAGAGAAGCATTTTCCATTGAAGCTTCACCAATCGTAAACAATGCCATATGAGCAAATTCAATGCAAAATTTTGAAAGTTTGCATCTTTTACGGAAATACAGATGACTATTGCCAGTCCAAACGATTTTTAAGTGAAGCAGAATATTTTACAACTTTTTTATGAATTTAGCGAATGTTATCTTAATATAGTTGACAAATTATGAACCTTGAAAAGCAAAAATATATAGTAAAAGGAACGGAAAATGCCAATATCTCCTTAAACTGTACTTGTCTTACGGTGTATAAAGTAGTTTATATAAAATGCATGAAATTAATTTGCTAAATCCGTGAAATTTGGTGTGCAACATTTTATTTCCAGATAACATAGAAGAAAGGCCGCTAATGCAAGTGGACTTAAATATTTACGGCAACGGAAACTGCTCCATGGAGTACAGAGCAGAATCACTAAGATCAAGCCTAAATAGAGGCATAGATGACACTATGCTGTGTGCAGGGGACCTGGATGGAGGAAAGGATACATGCCAGGTCTGTATATAGAATCAACTTCTTTTAATTTACGAGGACCAATCTTTAAAAAAATGAAAACGAATCTAAATACAGTGAAACCTCGGTCTTCCCAAGTGTTTTGCAAGATTAGCAAACATTTCCAATACATTTTAACTTGATATACGAGCATGGTCTTGCAATACCAGAAAACAAGGAGTATGTATACAATGCTATGTCTGTCGAGCATCACGTGATCATTACTTCCCAATAATCATTATTATGTATATGAATATTTTTTTATGTTTGGAACGAACCATGATCATCTGAGTTTCCATTATATCTAATAGGGAAATCGCTTTGATATACGAGTGCTTCGGATTGGGAGCACGTTTCCGGAACGAATATGCTCGCAATCAAAGGTTTGACTGTATGCGATTTCGGGTCTTACACTAAGAAACATGCACACGCATCATAACATAACGGCTACGAACATGATACTGATGGTCTTACTGATCTGCTCAGGTTTACTACAAAAGGAAATAACCCCCTGAGGGTTTTTTCTGCAGGATCGCAAGCGAAGAAAAACCGGGACTCCCTTCAAAAAATGATAATTATAAATTGACGTCGTAGACATAAATTGACATGTAGACTTTTCTAAGACAAAGTGAAGTAAAAGAGTAAGAGACACTTAATTGATCCCTTGAATGACAATAACCCTTGGTGTCAACAACCCTAACATTGGTGCCATGGTAACGAGTGATCAACATACCGACTACCAAGCCGTCAGACACTCCCATATATATTAATTCGGGCACCTTTCCAATTCTATCGAGAATCACATGGTCTCCAACGGTGATCGAACCCGAGATCTCTTTCATAGGTGAAAGCTTTACCCACGGAGATATTTTCTCTCCAGATAATTTGACATATTTGGATGTCTTCATTAGTTCACCTTCAAAAGTACTCAATGCCTATCAAAGTGTTCTTCTACGTCTCCGAACGAGAATCCCGCAGCCATTATACGAGAAACATACACAGAGGAAGAAAATGTGGAAAAACCGCTCTTAAATGAGGAAATGACAGATAATTAAGATAAATAAGATAACGTTTACTTTCCGGATATTTAAATGCCACACGTCATACATTGAATAAATGAGGATAATAAAACTCTTTCCTTATTTGAGACAAACAGATTCAGAAAGTCCGGGGCGTTAAAAAACGAGTGAACATTAAATTAAAACGAGAGTCACAGCCTTTGCCTTTCTCAGAAATCCTAAATCCAGTTTTAGAACTAATCCGCATGACTGAGTGTCAAATGTATATTTTGGTCTTCAGACCTTTTCATCGAGACTATCGATATTCCAAGATTACCGCTATGTTTAGCAAATTTGTTTTCTGTTTTAGCGGTATCTCGAGCCCAATCTAGTTCAGCGATATCTTATTTCTCTTCAATGCTTTTATCCTCTACATTCTTATGTACATGTCACTTGATACTGTTACTGAAAAATTCTTTTATTTGACTTAAAATTCATCTTTATCATTTAACAGGTATATTATCTGAATTGAGATTGTTTATGAATAAGAATGAAAATAAAATTATTTTTAATAAACTTTTACGAATGTTCTTCCTAAGTTTTGCGTTGTTTTTAAGAATGAATTGGCAACCGTGCATTTGATAGCTTTCTGTGCGACTGCGATGTAATGATAACTGTAGGTTAACTTATATAACTGTATTATTCCAACGTTCGTCCTCGGGGTGTCATAGTCACCGCAAACGGATGAAGCGAGTTGAAGACGTCAATTGCCAGAAGAAGGATGGACAGCGAATTCCTTGGTTGGAAAAAATATGGGGGAAAACCGAAAGGACGGAGAGGTTGAGAGGATAGCAGTAGATTGGCCAGTTCGTGGGTTTTAGATGGGTGAAGAGTACGAGAGTTTGAATGGATTAAATCTTGTCCCCAGAGAATGGAAGGCCGGAAAATTAAGAAGGGCAACGGGCAGAGGATAGGAGAAACGAATGCATTTCATAGGAGCAACTAGCGGGAAGGATTGCATGGGGCATAAGAAAACGAGTGATTTACTTAAAAGGAGAGGGCATCGTATATTTTAAATGGATAATAACGTTTCGGAGACATCAATGTTGGCGATTTTATAAGGATAGAGGCTTGAAATTCTTCTTATAAAGATAGTGCCGTCCGAATTCCAATACCACCAAATCCAAGTTAAATGATTTGTACTACTTGATTTATAAAATACTGTTAATGTGATGCGGAATTTTTAATATTCGCTTACAATTCCCGATGTTGCTTTCGACTTCCGATTTCGATACAATTCCCGATTCCGATACCTGCAATGAATAAAATCCATAATCTTTAGTTTCTATTGTTTCGGGAAATAAATACTTGATGAAAGAAGTATGTTTATTCACGAAAAATTTAGTGGAATAATTAATAGAAAAGATCTATAGAAGGATATCTTTTTTATTTAAAAGCTTAGGTAAAAGTTGAAACAAAACGGGAACAATATCTCTATTAAATCACCTAACTATCATATACTCGTATAAGTCCTGAAATTAAGACCATCAATTTGAGATTTTTTTATATTAAATAATGTAAATTACTATTATTAATTTAATATTGACTTGGTAAATTAAAAATATTAAAAAGGCATTAAAGTAAAACTCAAATTTGGCACAGAACCAAAGTAGAACTACCGACATTAATTAAGACCTATACAAATTACTTTTACTAGAGGTTCAATTAATAAGTATTTATCTATCTATCATTGATCATCAGAAGTGGAAAGCCTTTTTAGAAATGGAAGATTGAGTTATAAAAAATTTTCAAAGAATTGTTTTAGAATCGAAAATAGTTGTTAAAATTTCTCCGATTCCGATACCCAAAAGGGGACCGTGGTATTCGGTTCCCGATTCCGATTGATCATCCCATAACTAGTATAAACATAGGGGAATTCAATACGTATTTGCTCTCGTTTGAACTAACAAAGACGATCAGAAATTCATCTACTGAAAGGTTGATGAACTTTGGGCAGAAATTATCGTTCTTAGAAAGATTTTGCTCGAAATTTAGTGTAAATATCCCCAATTAAGGCTAAAATGATCGGAAAATTAACATTAATTGATTGTATTTATATAAGAAAACTTTATTCTCAAACAAGTAAATCTGTATTATTATACTGTAATATTTAATTTAACGATTCGGTGTGAAAAACGTGCCTTTTTGAGGTTTTTTTAATAATGAAAACGAAAGACAGACGAACTAAATTTTCCGGCTTTGTTTAATATGATCTGTTAGGGAATATAAATGACGCTTTCTGAGGACCTCACATCTTTAAGACAGATGAAGTCGTAACCTCGCAACCGGTATTTGCATTATTATATCATACGGAATCGTTAATTTCTGCGTCTAATTAAGTAATGAAAAATTCCAATACGTATTGGTAAATTCGTTATACTCGGTGTCAGCTTCTTAAGTGAAATAGAGCTTAAATCATTTTTCTCCAATATTGTATTCATTCTACATCAATATCAGGCTCGGAGGCTGGCGATATCTATATCAATGACCGTTCATCTACACAAACCAATGGCTCACCAATACAACCTTCTTATGAAACATACTTAACACATCTAACCAGAGAGTCCAATGAATACGAAATCAAGTACTCGTAAAGTACTATTAATGTGTATGAATGACTGCAGCAGTGAAACTGAAATATCTTCCTTTGAATCTTAGGGAGATTCCGGCGGCCCTCTGCAAGTGAGGAGTAGCAACTTGGGTTGCTTACACCGCGTACTGGGGGTGACTTCATTCGGCAAGGCTTGCGGATTCTCAAGCGTCGCATTGTACACAAGGGTCAGCTCATACCTTCCTTGGATAGAGGGCATCGTCTGGCCCGAGGGAGGTTACGACGGATCGCCTCCAAGCAAGTGATAACAACAACGCATGGAGAGGAACTCTTTAGGAGAAAAGAGAGTTCTTTAGAGTCGAAACCTCAAAAAGAGAAGATCTAATAGAGTGATACGAAAGCAAACCGTGCTTCATTCGAACATACATCCAAAGAACAATTATTCTTTCGCCTACTTCACGAGCATCGTCCGCAGTTTTGAACTGACAATCGTGAGTTTTCTATCTCTCGGTAGGCTCATCATCATCAAAATTATCTCAATCAAACTTCAATCTCATACACGAAGTGACTAATACGTAATGAAAATGCGTTTGAATAAAATATACCGAAAAAGTGTCATCATCGAAAAGCTTGGAAAAATTAGGATGTATAGGCAAGTATCAGTTAGGAAAATTCGTTTTCTACCCACGCAAGAAAATTCGATGACAACGATATTCACTCTTGATGCGAGCTGAATTGACGGAAACATTTTGAGCATGAAATAATCAGATGGGAAAGGGTTGGCCACTCTTAGAATTATTTCGGAAGCTTTCTGCACTTCGGTAGGGCAATTACAAACTTCGCAGCTACATTTCCATAACCCAAGAACCATACTCGAAAATCATAGCATGAAATCCTTCGAGAATACACGCTGTTTTTCGATTACACATCCATCGTCCGGAAATAATCACAGTAGAGTTAAATGAGAGTTAAAAACTTCGTCCCAACTGACTCAGTAGTATTTCAAGCATTTTAAGGTGAAGTTTATTTAGGATGGCTGAAGAAAAGAAAGACAAATGGGACAATGTAATGGGAAAATGAAAGAGCGCCATGAATTGAAAGTGTATCATCAATAAAACTGTATATTGTTGATTATAAGCGGTATAAACGCCTCCGGGAGTAAGAGGATTGCCAAATTAATCATTATAGTCGGGGAGCATCCCGGTGGATAGTGGGAGACGGCAACCCCAGCTTATGGGACCAAAACTGCCAAATCTATTTTCAATATATAATGACAACAGAATATCACTTAAAACCAATCTCACCTCTCGATATCTTGAGAGTTCGCTGAGTAAATACTTGGAGCGAAATGAATAATAATGAAATGCGGAACTTAAATACGACGAAGATTACAGAGGCAATGGAAAAACAAGAAGTGGCACCGAGACGATTCTCTGGGGAGACGTTTGACGAGGTCGTGGTCGACCTTTCACCAGCACGGGGAGCATTTCCAGGGATTCTTCAATTAATTCCCCAAGGTAAATCAAGTAAGTGACGGTATCGTCTTCCGTTGTAAAAATGGCAATCTATAAAAATTACGCTAATGAGGTAATAGAAGAGATAATTTTACGAAGGTTTAGATATCCTTCGTCGAAATTGACTACCCTCTTCAGACACCGAGGTCAGGTTTTGCAACCTTTCCTCATGTGACATTTAAGCAGACATCCAGAAAAGACGGTTCGTAGCCGCAACCTTCGTCCTTTGCCAGTGATTTTCTCAGACCGTTTTCCTGAATTTTACACTGCGGCATGAGCTGGGACAACTTCGCTAACTTACGTCAGCAAAGATATTCAACTGAGCAGTTATTCACGGATTCTTGATGTATTCATTAGTGATAAATTAAATTTCAANTGAATGATTTTTGTAGAACAACGCGAATTTTTATTAATATTTAAGTAAAAAAAGAGTAAACTTTTGTAATTTATCTCAATGGGGATCGTCGTTCCTGGAGATTTGAAAAACAAGCTTTTCCATCGTAATTCCGATGAAGCTAGCCAGGACTTCATGACTGTGTTAAAGGTAACGATTATTTCGAGCGTAAGGTTAATCAGTCTATAATTACTTCAATGCACTTTGTAACGTATTTGTGGTACGATGTGAAATCCCGAGGAGATTTATTTAATTTGGACAAATAGCTCACCTTTTTTAAGCAATTATGAAGTTTGAGTAACCCAATATTAAAAATAAATCATTAATACGTTGAATGCTTCTGTTACCATAGAGAACATCAACTGGGTTATGGAATAATCTCGAGAATTATTTGTCCACTTAAGATTAAAGCTCCCATCAAAAAATTGATTAACTTTAACTATTATTCGGTGAACCCAGTTTAAATCCTGAAAATTGGTGAAACATAGTGAAAAGATAGTTTATCGTCTCATTTGTGTTATTCTGGCTGTACAGGAAAGAAACAAGAAAGTTTCGGTAAATATTTGATAGTGGTTCAAAGATTTACCAAAGTTTCTGACATTGAGTTTTGTCTCAGCCCTGACTGCTACTCCAAGGAAGGAAAATGGTCTTCAGAAGTAAGCGGTTACTTTTGTGAGTTAGCAGGTACATTTGTTATATTTTTCCTTATCATATTGATTCCAATCTTTCATTACTTTTATAAAAGAATTCATTTATATACTTAGTATGGTTTGTACATATTTAGTAGCACTTTGTGGAGATTCAAAAATTGGTCATCAATTTTAATATTGAGTGGAAATCGTTTACACTGACTTTCAATTAGTTTATTCCGTATCTGGTAATCAGTGGAAAAATTTGCTCCTACATTTTATTATATTTAAACATTTTAATATCAGTTAAATAATTCTGAATTGAGGGTGTTTACACCCCCTGCCACACGCCGGAAGGCGGCTTGCAGGGTACTTATGTAGACGTAGATGTACATGCACAATGTAGGTAAATGTTTGCGCGCTGTACATTTCAAAATTACAAATATTTTATACCACTATGTTTGCATTATCTTAAGAAGAGTATAAATTCTCCGTTTGGTTAACTTATTGCAAAAGTGCGTTTATTAAGACAGGTCTTCCTTCTGATGTTATTTCCGTTACCGCATCCTTGCCCTTCAGAAAAAATGTCTATCATCAGATGATACATTTTGGAGTAGTGATACCAAAATATTTCTCTCCGTTTAGCACAGGCGTTGTTTAACTACAAATCATCGCAAGTGTTCGAACGAAAATGAATTTTACCAATAAATTGAAAGTAGCATACATTACTTAACCTGTCGTATTTTTAATTCACAAGTGCTTTTTAAGTTTAGCTTGATTATCTTGTTTCTTAAAGCGCTTGAATTTCCTATTTTTCACAGAGAGAGGACATAAAATATCTAAGTCGAACAAAACAAATCCGAAATAATATTTAATGACATTATTGCGACATAATTTGATAACATGGTACGCATGTCTTGGCTTTCCTCACAAGAGTCTCGCAGTTATAATTTATTCTTTATGCAATATCAACAACTAACTGAAATGTTCAAATGTCTGTTACGGAAGTTCAGGTTACTACGATCCAGAAACTCAAGTTCTCTCCTAATTCCGGTATTTGGAAAACGTTCCATTCTGAAAGTGCAGTGGACAAATAAGTAGGCAGTTTGGTATTACAAGCGAAGAAGGAAAATATTTCTTGTGTGAACAACAAGCTGCACAAAAAATATAAGAACTTTTTGCCTTCTATAATGAACATCAAGACAGCTGGTCGTTTCCTTATTTTAAAGCATAGATTCAATTTCATTTTATAATTTTCGGCTTCATTCGACAACCCAGTATCACTCACGCTGTTAGAGAAAGCTAACAATCATAGTTTTCTTTTAATAATTCAGTTTTTCTNTATGTTTGAAAACAATTCAGAGTTTGAATTTAGGAGGGCTTAGTTTTGCTTGTCCATCAGTTATTCTTCATTTCCTGAGGGACTTAGTTTATGATGACAATGCAAGTATTTCAGAGCCATAAAACATTTTATGCCATAGTAAGATTTTGTTCATAGCAATGACAACCAGGTTCTTAATTATGAAACAGTGCTCTTCTGTTAGATTTTGTCATCGGTATTTCAATTTCTACATTAATTTAAATTGTAAAGGAAACTTTTATATTCTATAATATTATTTGGGTATCTCTTTTGCATTTGTGTCCTCCAGATGCCACTTTACTGTTGCACAGAGTAACAACTTTTATTGTAATATTCCATTTGAAATTGGCGGCTTTATCATTTAGAAAAATTTAATTGTTAGGAAAAATTATTCATTTTCTCCTTCAAACATTTATTTATGAAATTTAAAGCAGAGATTGAAAATAATTTTTTAAGACAGAGGAGAGTTGTTTTTGTATGTTTTAGAAGCAATAACATAGGTTTAAAGGATTTATTTCCTCAGTGCACTGAAGATTTGATTCCATCATTGTAGGGGAAAAAAAGGTCCTCATCTATTTAGTGCTAAATGTAATGCAAATAATATGCTTTTATAATATTAAAATGCAATAAACCTCATTTAGCATTATTTTCCAAACATATTATGTTCTCAGTAGAAATGAGTTGTTGTTTGGTTGTTATTGATCTCTGGAATCCATCCAATCAATTCAGGGTTAAAGTATTCGATAATGTTACATTCTGATTACACAAACCACGTTATGAGCTTGATAAACATTGACGCTACAATTTTGATAACTTCCAACTAAAGGCCAATTTCAATGAAGTGGATGGTCATAAATGAATAGTAACAACAAAGATTTTAAATGTAAATGTATTTGGATATTTTAAACATTAATATGAATAAGCTTCAGGAGCAACCAGATGTTTTTAAATTTTGAGAGTTATTTCCTGCCAAGAATCACAAATTAATTTTGTTAATTATGTTAATTAATAATTAATAATAACACTGTTAATTTTGCTAATAGTCAGGGAATGTTAAATAGGAATGAGAATTTTAATCAATGTCCAGTTTTGTTTTGAAAGAAAGGAAGCTAAATTGATGACTGCAATTCAAATTATGCAAATTTATGGGACTTCTATTTATTTAGAATCATGAACCATTTTGATTAGGACATTTATGTTTCTGAGTGATTTGTTTTACAGCTTTAGAAAATCTTATTTTAATATGGTGTATGCTTTGAAAAGTGCAGTATTTCTATGTTCCATGGAGTATAATACAGTTCCCTGTACTATTTAATTCTACTAATTTCCCTATAATATTCCCTAAAATATTCCGTGTATTTTTATTAGATAGGAGCTTCTTTTGTATTTCAATATTTTTCTTAGACAATAATTAATTAATTAATGCAGTAAAATCTCAATTTTATGAACTCCTTTAAAAGGACAGACTTCTGATATTGCTAAATTGGACAAATTCATTTGCCATTGCTTGATTTCTCCCTTTAGAGCTGCAATAATTTGAATGCACATTATGTGCACCAATGCATTTGTGCATATCGTGTGATTAAATAGGGGATAGAAATATGAAAAGGGTTCATTCTAAGCCCTCACTAGTTAAATAAAGGATTCATCGGTAAATATATAAAAGATATGCATTGAGACTCTGATCTGAAAGTAATTTAAATTGAAATCAGCACTTATGATTAATAAGTTATCTGGAAAGCTGACTTAGGGTTAATTCACTGAAAATTTATTTTAAGAACAAAAAATTAGTGGTGAATTTCAATCCTCGAGGTACTTGAAATCACAATCTAAACAGAATACTTCAAAAGGAATTTAGAGGGTCTGATTATCTATTTTGAATCTAATTTTTTGTAGTGAAGTATGCTGCATTTCCAGAGTAATTATTCTGTGAGATGAAATCAGCTGATGCTTCAAATATTACAAAGTTAGTTGAATTCGTAAATTTAAGAAGATTAATGATCTAGTTGTTGTTTTCGTACAGGACACAATAACATGCAATGATTGTTTTTGTACTTTTCCACATTGGTTTTAATCCAGCATGACCAGGTTTCGGCATATTCACGTCGTCATCTGAATTAAAACTTTTTCACAGAAAAAGTACAAATATTATCATTGTATGTTATCGTGAAGATGGAGTTCCACCAAATATCACCAAGATTATTTTTGTACAGGACATTTGTTATCTTTTATATATTCATCTCAGAAATGGTAAATTTTTTTTGGTGAAGCAAATTTATGGGACTTTTTTTTGTGATTTTTTTGTGATTTTTTTGTGAAAAGGTTTATCAAACCTGATGAATAGTAAAATGTAGTGTGAAGGCTAACTTTTTAAGTTGTGGTAGAGTTCATTTTCCAAGGAGCATTTATGTATCAGATTCTTTAATTAAGAAACTCCCTTCTATTCAATTTGAGGTTTACCGCATTTTTCTTGGGATCTATGTGTTACTATTAGTCAAAATGTTTCAAGCTCTTTAGATTTGTTAGTTCAGGTCATGTTCCATATTTTAATAGCATCATATACATACTTTTCGTAATAGGAATAATGCAGTGCAAAGACAATCCTCCCCTTTCAAAGAAACATTTTTCCAGATGTCTTTATTATCTAAGTGATAAATTATTCCAGACATTTTGTTTTTATAATCATAGTGATTTTTATTTTGTTTGGTCTGATTTACCTCTTTCTTTACAGTATTTTAAGGCCTGTATTTCTTTAAGTACTCTGACCAAATACAGCAACCTATCATGACAGCAATTTTTATGTTCACATTATGCATTGCTTGTGATATTCTTTGAAATTTGATGATTCACTTTTTCTTGGTAGTTTAATTCTTGTTCTAGTCATTTTTTCCATTGGTAATTTTTCTTGAATTCCAATTTTAAAGTCTTTTTCATAATTTCTCAGAATTTTGACAAAGTTCAATTTCACAATTTCTTTCAGTAAATTTGTCAAGTTTCCAGAGCATTCTAGAATTTCCAGAAAATTTACTTTAACCCTTTGATGCCAAAGCAGTTCAAAAAATTATTCTAAGTCCACAAGGTCAATCAATTCGTTAAAATATTACTATTCTTATTTTCATGTTCCATAATTTTGTTTTATATTAATTTTAGGTATTCTGTACTTTTATTCCCAGTGGCATGTTTTTTCTATGGCTATGCTCAGAATAATTTTACTTTAAATTATTCTGGAGATAGCCATTGAAAAGACACAGCCCACTGGGAATAAAAGTACCTAAAACAAATATGGCAGTTGCCACAGCTGCAGGAAAAAACTATTGAATTTTTGATCTCAGAGGTTTTACGTCTCCTACTGTACCAAAAAATTTGAAGGGTGGTGAGTTGGACATGTTCAAAATGAAATTTGAAAGTGTTCTTTCTGACATTTCTTTATTGCTCTGTAATAAAATGTACACTTCAAAATGCATATAATAAAGCATATCAAAAATATACTCCTGGTGTCCTCTTTGCTGCAATTCCTCTAGACTTCCAAAACAAATCCATCCAAGCAAGCACATTTTACTGAATTAAATCTGCAGTAGAAATTCGTCATTAAAATTACATTGGAAATATTGCAGGATATTTGCAAGAAAGCTTATTTTACACTTTAAAAGAATTTGAAATTCTAATAAATTAGATGCCAATGAAAGGCTCACAGAAAACTCCAATAGCAATGTGAGATGAAACTTTACTCAAAATTCAATTTTTAATAAAATTACAAGAAATGTTTTCACAGGTCTTGAACATTTTGAAGTACTTTAATTGCTATAATCTAAAAGAGTTTAAAATAAGAGTATCTAGAAATAACTGCTTGAACTTTTCACCAATAAAGATAGCATATATACTTTGAATGAAAAAAATTACCAAAATGACCAAGCAACTTTCAACAGATTAGTTAAGCATGAATATTTGCATTTCATTAATTAGTCTAAAAATGTGATACAATTAACTGTAAAAGAGGCTAAACATTGTCAGACCTTATGCCTTGAAGTTTATTTTTACTTAAAGGAATTCTGTAATTAAAAATTCTTCAGCAAATTCCTGTGCGACTACGCTCATTGTCAGAAAATTCGACATCAAGCAAGTAAGTAAATTAACCCGAGCAATGCCAAAATTTGCACGAAGATTTTAAGCACCAAAGCATTCCAACGAATGGCCTTCCTCTATGGATTAACTCTGTTAGATGTTAATCACCAGTGTTACAGACAACATGTGAGGGAACCGCTGCACGGTTTCGCAACATTCAACGGACGCTTTTGCGTATATTGAGTTACGAACTCACGTTAAAATTTGGAAAATTCACTCGCAGATAAACCTGTTACCGAACTTGATTTCACCGTTCTAATTCCTTCTAAGAGTGAAATATCGATTAACTATTTTGCAGAGAATTTTTTACCAAAAATCTGTAAGTTGCGCAATCTTGAGGTTACGAAAAGCCATCGTGTCGCTGCAAGGCCTGATCGAACTAAAAGGCACTAATGAGAATATTTCTAGGGTGTTCCACCCTTACGTCAGCGTATCTAAAGTCTGATCTGATTACGGGAATCCTCCCACATTTTCATAACGGCGCGTAGTCAATGCGTTTACGATATTTCGGCATTTTTGATTACCCGCAGTCAGGAACCAAGCCGAAAAAGCGAAGGAGTCGAGGAAATTAATTCCTTCTACGAGGTCACTGCAATCTGCGAACCTTAGTCTAATGCCCATAGTTTTGCAAGTTCTGTTCGTTTACGGCTCACGGCTCAGCATTAAACCAGAGAGAATTTAGGATCGGGAAAATAAATCATTCCAATGATCTTAGTCTAACTGCTCCTGAAAGCCTGATGGTCAAATGCGAACCCTACCTTTATTGAAATTCACCATCTACAATAAATAGATAATTCAGTCTGAAATGTGCTGCCGATACCGAAATCAGACCCAGCTGTTAAAAAATATATTAGAAAAACTAACCTCAATAATCGGCACAATATTTTTTTCAATTTAGTTCAAATACGTGTGAAATTGAAAATTTCTATCAACTGCTCGAACTGTATCTTCCATTAAACAGAACAGATCTTTCTCGAAGGCATGCAATACGGAACAAATGTATCAAATTTTAAAATTGAGTAACATTAAACTGGCAAACGAACTTCTCAGTTAGAATGAAAAAATTCAACCAATCTGCTTGCCTTTCAAAAAGATATTTAACACAAAACTGCGACATCCAGGCAATCAACTCGCGATCTATGACAGCATAGTTTTGCATAAAATCCGTGCGGTAATAATACGCACCTGATCCAAATTACACTTTTATTGATATCGACACCACGCGGTGAACTCGTTTACTTCACTTTAGAAATTCTGCGAAGATATTGGAAACTGATCAAACTACCGTAACAATAAGCACACTACGCCGTAAATTAACTAGGAATAATTAAAGCTTTTAATACAAATGAGACTCACGAAGATCGTCTTTCTGCGATAAGGTCTTCAATGCCAGGCGACGTCCGTACGGCTAAGAGGTGTCTTCGAGCAGGGTTGAACCGTAACCTTCAGCAGTCAACAGAAGAGAGGACGAATCTGTGCCCTGCAAACCTTTTTATGCACAGACAACGGTGGCGCAGTAGGGGTAAAAAAAATGAGGGTAGTTGGGTAACTACTACTACAATCACTATTAATCTTAAATAATTATAAATTATTGCGAAAATTATGAAATCCAATACTCGGTATAAGTTTTTAAGAAAAAATATTTACACTGAATTTGCTTTACTACCGTTGATTTTTTTGACTGCTTACAGCATCACAACTGATACTTGCAATTCATCTTTGAAATGCCTAAATTTATTTTTCATTTAAATCAAACATAGAAATGAATTGATTTCCCTTGATTTTTCTATTTTTCCAGTTAGTTATGTTAGAAAGCCCAAAGGACGAGAGTATTGCATATTCCGTCTGTGGGGATAAAAGTAGCGCCATAATTCAAATGCAAGCAATTCAATTTCCTAAATACTATTCCAAACATCAAATAACCGTTCAATTGGAAGATTAATTGATTCGAGTAATTAATTTACGTCATTACGTGGTGATCAATCTTTTTCCGTTTTCTAAATACCAAATTAATGCCATTGCTACTTCGAAAGCATTTTGGTTCATCAGCGTCTGTTGTGAAGGCAGTTGAGACTGCTCTGAAGACGATGTTGAAAGACACTAGAATAGCAATGCAGTTTCCAGCATGTCTTACGAGGTTTAAAAAATTCTGAGGATTAATCCGAGAACTAGACCTTTACAAGGACTGGTCTTTTTTACACCTAGTACCACTTTCAAGCAGGAGCAAAAACAATTTAATGCATATAGACAGATAATGTACAATGTTAATAGATTGGGTGTGGTTACCTCAGAACAAAAAGAGAAGTATTATACGATAACTTAAATCATGAACTGTCTATTGTAAGACATTTTCTTGCAAATTCCATTAAAACAGAATGAAAATATCCAAAATGGTTTTAATTTATTATTCCTTAATATTACTTTATCACGTTTTCTCTCTTACTGAATTAGGATCAAGGTTGAAAATCAACTCAATAAGTATGTAGTCGGTGTTTTGAATATTGGAGATTAAAGATTTTTCTTTTGCATGGCCCATAGGTTTATTGATACTGCATTTTTTGGATTTAAGAGGAACTTTCAGAATATGAAGCAAAAGGCAAAGTATTTCCTACTTAGAAAAAAAATAATATTATAAAATAATTATCAGCAGTGTTAATCACATTTTTTCATCTGTGAGGTTTTAAAGTTTAGCTATGAATTTCATTGTCAGTACACAATATATTAGGAGTTAATAATTACATATAAAAGTGGAAACTATACTATGAATAAAGTGAATTACTGTGTACTACATTAACCTGAAATTAGTGTGATTTATGATGCTACAGATGTGCAAACATACTGGAAAAGTGTCTCGAGGGGAAAATTGAAAGAAGAAAAAGGTTAAATTATTGCAAACTCACATGTCTGTACTAGCTGGGTTGTCTTGACAGAATTGTCTTTTTCATATTTGTTTTCTTGCTGTCTCAATATTTCTAACATTTATGTTTATGGTCTAAGGAACTCTTACGCCAATGCTTTTACATTTATTATTCCTAAACATTTACCCTTTAGTAATATAATGATGAATAGAGAAAAGAATATTATTCATGAAAGGTATTCAAAATCTATAATTAACAAAGGAATTTTACCAAGTTATGACATAGGCTTTATGAATACTCATGACTCAAGGGGCAGAAACACCAAAAATGTTCAAGCTTCTACGATGTACTGTGTCACAGAAGTATTTATATGATTATGGTGAAATCACTGAGTTACATTTAATTTTTTCATTTCAGTTTCCCTACAAAATACTTGAGGTATTTGTGAATACTAGATATCTGAGTAAATATTTGTAGTTTTTCTTATCTTACTTTTTGGAGCTAGAGATGGTGATGTGGGTAGGTGATTTGTGGTCTCTAGTAAATTCATAAAAGCCTATGGTAGTCAAGAAATAAAACAAAAATTGGAAAAATATTTTTGCTAAATTATATTTATCTTCAATAATTCTTGTTCAAGGGAAACAAGTATTTGAAACTACCATAAAAATGGTGAAAAATTGCATCCTTAACTTTCTTAAGTCTTCTTATACATTGATTTATAAATTTTCTAACTATTTAAAATTACATGATTTTGAGGAAAAAGCAGTTTAAAGAGAACTGTACTCCTGTAGATTATCTTCCCTCGCAGATATTTTCAAGTCTGATTATGGTAAGTTAAAAGTTACAATCAAAATGCACAGATCATTTCTCAAGGAAAAATATATTTCTTGTTTAACTGCAAGAGTTGGATATGAGACAAATAGATTTTGACCAAGAATAAGAATTTGGACCCATATCTTGAAATCTGGTGTTATGAATCACAATCCAAAGCAGGAAATATTTACTTAAAATGTTGTCAGCTATTGTGTCACAGTCAGCAGGAAAAACCGCCAATGGCATCTCAATTTTGTCTACAGCTCAAGATAGTCCTGGTAAGAAACATGTTGACAATCACTGCAAATGAATAAAAATTTAATTGTAGAATATGCAGTTTATAAATACTTTACTTAAACTCATCATCTGGCAAGTGAACTTCTACAATATCAATTTTTATCACCTCTAGAATGGAAGGTTGATACATGTAAATCATGCTGATATCTTTTGTGTAAACATTTTAATGGCCTCTTTAATTCACTATATTCCATGACATTTTCCTGTTATTGAACAATTCCTTTCCTGCAGACATATCCATATAACTGTAAAGGAATTCAGAAACAGGTGTAAAATATTAGCACTAACATAATTATTTTTATTTAGACTAAAAATTCTTTTAATGTTTGGACAATCATCTATTGGGTGGGAAATAACAGATATAAACATATGGTATTTGTATTTTGTCTGAGGTGTATTTTTATATTGAGAGGAATGGGGATTTGTTACCACCGGACTAGTAGTCCATCTGTAACGTATGTATGTAATAATAATAATATCTTTTTATGCAATCGCTATTTGCCAGTGCTATGGATAAAAAGATGATCAGTTGGATAAAATCCATTTTTGAAAAAAAAGATCTCAGCGAGCTGCATCGGAAAGAATTTTATCCGAGGAAATATGCATCATCTCAGGTGTTCAGCAGTGAGGTGTTCAAGGGCCAATATCGTATCTTATTTCCATTACAAACTTGTTGGAAAATAGCAAGATTATATTTGGCGGTTTGGCGTTCTCCTCTTTATCAAAAGATAATACTCTCATAACCGGAGAGACTGACTCCCTAATAATAGTACCCTACCGAATGACTTAAGCGTTACATCAAGTTGGTTCAAAGATTGGCAGCTTGATTTGAATATAAAGAATCGCGTTGCCATCACTTCCACAAGATCCACCAACGTTATTAGCATGCACTGCAAAATTTCAGGATTTCCATTAGAGTTAGTGCATTTTGCAAAACTTAGCAGAAGTTCAATATTCGAAGAAAAGATTAGAGATGCAAAAGAAAAGACGAGTAGATTGCAGACATTAGCAAAAGGTCCCTGAGTCCATCGACATAATCGAAAAAGCACATCGACAGTCAACGAAATTGCTTATTTTTCCTTTATTCGACCAAGTCTCGAATACTGCTGCGCGATTTGGGATCCATAAGTTTAATCTCAGATTTATTGATGGTCCAACGTGGAGCAGCCCGTTCCGTTAGTGGAGGTTCTATCGACTATGGCGCTACAGCTATGATAAAATCCTACGGGTGGAACTCGCTCCACCTGAGAAAATCTGATTATTGAGGGAAGCTTGCCGAAAAATATCGGTTCAGAACTTTTAGACGAATTTGAAGACATTGGAATTCCAGTAAACAACAAGTGCGAGTGGCATCGAAAAAGCGTTACATGCAACTGATCGCTAAAACGGGTCGTTCTTTCCGCAGGGCATCAGAGACGCTAATAGGGTAGATAGGCAAGCACCCCCAGCCACTATTAGCCACTCGCGGCTCGTGAGATATATCGTAACTACAAAATCTAAATTACAACTGTATGGAATTAAATGAAGTGGCCTATCTTTAACTGCCGACAACAAAAATCGTTGGTTTATGGATTTATGATTTTTCAGTTTTTGATCATGTGTGTCTAAAGATAAAGAACTCCTTGGGGGAGAGGATGGAGAGAGGAATTTGGAGGGGACGAAGAACTTATCGACTGCTAGTTGATCTTTAGCATCGGCCAAGAGAGGAGCTATCGCATACCCGCTTTCAGTGATATTCAGGTAAATTTTTCCAATTATCATTCCAAAACATTTTTTAAACTATGTTGTAATTTTAAGTTACTTTCTATATAATCTTGCGAGGTTGACGAAAATTTCGATTCCTCCGGTGGAAATTTTTGTTGATTATAACCAATATTAACACTGAAGCAAAATATAAAGGATCACTAAGATGTTTGGCTTCGATCTCGTGAGGAAATTTAACATTTCCATAGATATTTAATTTAATCTAACTAGGCTAGCGTAATCTAGTGAAAAACTTTTCGAAAAGTTTCGTTATTTTTCCATCACTACGAAAAATTACTTCTAAACACTATTATAAAACTGAGTTTTGCAACAATCAGCTTTCGACAATATACATTACCAAAATTTTGTTCGTGGAAATTATTCTCAAATATCAATGGAATGTTTTTCAATCGGAAATGTAGACTTGTTTGGTGAGTTATTCTCAGCGTTTTTTTCTGCAAGACTTCTTCATCAGCGTTCAAGGATTTCAAGTCTAAGAAGGCGGGACTAATAACTTCAAAATGTGTTAACTCTTTGCGAAATTTAATTTACAAACCGCTAACTGAAGGAAAAGTGAAAAATTCAATGACGTTTCACAATAATGTAGTGAAAGAATTAGCAGATTTTAAATTTTACTTTGACATACCAGAAATAATTTTTAGTCACAGAACAGCAAGAAAATTAATGGTTAGTTTTCTCGAAGAAAATATACACACACGATATATATACCATAAATATCGTGTTATTTCTTTGTAACAGAAATAAGATTGTTAATGCTAAACATTAACATACAATTCGCTTTCAGGGGATTTAAACGTAGATTGTGTACACAATCTTTCTGTAGGTTCACGATTCATACAAAGGGTGACACGAGATCGTTGAGTATTCAAAATTTTGTTAATACATGTTAAAAATACTAATATTTTCTTAATTCTGCTAAAGGCAAGTTAGTAAAAATCCTTAATTTAAACTGGTTAAGGGAACAAAATTCGTTAAGGATATTTGCGGAATTTGAAACTGAAATAAGGTTCTTCAACCGATGCATTCAATTTTTATAGTGAAATAGTTAAAATTCAAAGACGAAAATTTCCTTTTACTTAGATGAAACTTATGAAAGATTAATGAAATTCGGCTGGGTGAAAAGATAACTGATACTGTAGATACTGAGCTACGTAGAAAAAGAAGCATGGCAAGCCTCGACTATAAATATTATGTGCAAATGAGAAAGGCGGAATTTCTAAGAAGTGAAAAATACCGATCTAAAGCAGAAACACTATGTTTTGAATTTTTAAGTACTCATAGGATTTGGGTGACTATTCCGGAAAACTACATCACATTTAAACGGATTTTTTCTGCATTTTCATTCTATTATATTATATACTTCTTATATATATATC